>JAPYZI010001107.1:0-37703 GCA_030523105.1 Ophioninae sp. A BG-2022a | reverse complement strand
AGCTACAAACGCACTTTGAATTAATTATTATTAACAAAAAAATTGCGAAATTTAATCGAAAAATCCTTCCAAAATTATTAATAACTAAAAATAAACCGATGAAAAAAATACTGTGAATTAATAATTCAAAGAAAACAAAAAATGAGAGAAAATAATATCAAATAAATTAAACTTTGACAAACACCCAAACGACCTTAAGAAAAAAAAAAAAAGCCAAACGAAGAGCTACTTGAAAACTGGATCAAATACCCAAATAAATCCATCGAGCTACAAACGCACTTTGAATTAATAATTATTAACAAAAAGATTGCGAAATTTAATATTTACGATGAAACGACATTTCCCAGGTGTACCCCAAACCAAATCGTACCTACGTAAATGTGTTACGAGGACGTTACCGGAGGACGTCTCCATAGTAATTCGTCCCCGGACGAAGGTGACACGAGAATCATGTGAAACGTTCTAATTACATCGTGGCTCGGATAAGACGGTACGAGCTCTTCCGAGTAACCGATCCCTATCAAGTTGGGTCGTGGGTTTGCGCCCCGAAGCGTACACGACCGTATCTTCGGTTATATCACTAGATTTTAGGATAACCAGTCTCCCAATGATCCTCCATTGGTTTTTCCGTAACGCTCCATCCTTTTTTTTTATTATTTTTTTTTCAACCGGAAATCATCGTGACTGGTATTTTCCGTTGCGGTATAAAATGGCCGTTATAAAGCTGTGCTTTTATACCAAGCCAATGGGCACGCCATCGATTCTTTTTAACCCGTTAAATCTAGGGGTGGAAAAAAAAATATATATATACACTCGGTACAAGGAGATTTCTGCACGCAATTATCCCTTTATAGCAGGAATTCAATTACGTCGCTTTGACTTGGTGCAATTAAAAAAATTCTGGGGGTGAGGATTTAAGGGGTTGAAAAACGGGGGTTCCTGGTCCGTTGGCGTCGGGAGGGGGGGAGATGGTGAAAATCGAAAGCTGGCAAAGGCATTTTTGGCTTGTGGTTCGGTCGAAGTTTCATCCGATCCGAGCCTGCCGGAAATACCACTGGCACGAAAAGTCCATAAGTGGAATAACTTTGGAAATGCCGAAATAACTGAACCTCCGGGGTTCCAAGCAAGGGTTGACTGGGAGGGGAGTGGAAACTCGAGAGAAAGGGTGAATTGGCTTTTATGCACCGAAAACTCAGGCATCGCGTGTTTTACGAGTGCGTATATACGACTCTCCCCTTTCAACCCCCTTACGACTTTAAACCCCATCTCTCGGCCCTCCAGCCCCGAGGCCTTCAACCTCCAATCTTTACCTCTGAGTTGCATCGTCATCGTATTCAGGAATCGAGCTCTCCTTTCTCTCCCTCGTCGTCGATTTTCTTTTTTTTTTCTTTTTCTTTTTTTTCGCGTCGCCGATCGCGTGCAACCGCGATAAAATCGATTTTAAAGCCACCCCCCCCACCCCCTTACCCTTAACTCTCGCTCGTCGTCGCGAGGGGTTCTTTATTCAGCGTTTATCTTGCAACTTTCCGCGAGGGGGTTAACTGTGGAAAATCTTTTTTTCCTTTTTTTTCTTTTTTTTTTTTTTTTTTTTTTTTTTTTTTTTATTGTTGTTCTTTACGTGGGCGAATCTACGACGTAATAAATGTAACCTCGTGCCCCGAAGTACCGAGTAACGAGACACGACGAAATGCACACGAGGCAAACTCGACTAGTAACTTCCCTAGTAATGTTTTATACCGGTGGCACTTCGGCAGGAAAAATCACCCCCGAGCCATTGGCACATTTATTTACCTCGTTCGTTTTTCTTTTTTTTTTCTTTTTTCGTCCCGTCACACACGAATCTTTTTTCCAACCCTCCCGCCCTTCTTCCCTTTTTTTTTATATCGTGGACTCGTTCATATCAATTCGCTAATAAATCTGTCTGGTTTTTTTTCTGAATTGTTTTTTTTTTTAATCTTTTTTTTTCTCATTACTTTTATTTCGTTCGATCTTTTTTTCCTACCAATTTCTTGGAATACTTTCGATCCTCGATTTTCGAATTGTTTACGACGATGGGACACTCGAGATTAGAAAACAACAAAAAAATAACAAAATAGGGGAATCCAGGGTCGATAGGGATAACGAAAAAACAAAAAATGCTTGGATCGAAGGGTGGATTGGGGAGGGACAAGGGAGGGATATTAAAGTGTTAAAAAAAGACGGATAAAGCGTGCTCGGAATGGGCGAGTTGTTCTCGTGACGATTGTGTAACGCTAATCTGTCGTGCTCGCAAATCCGTCACGTTTTGCTGCGTCAAGCTTTATTTTTTTTTTGTTTGTTTTTTTTTGCCCAGCTTGGATTTAACACGCACAAAGCTTTTTGTTAGCTGGCCTCTCGTTGTCTTTCGTCCTGGTACAAATGGATTTGCGTCTGGGTTGGTACATTCATTAATCGGTGCTTTTTTTTAAAAATTGATTTTATTTATACGACGTATCATTGAATTAAGAAGTTTTCGGAATATTATACATTTTATTATTATTATTATTATTATATATTATATTTTTAATATTATTATTATTATTATATATTTGTGAATTTTTTTGTTTTGGATTATTATTTTATATAATAACGATTAAATATAAAAAGCTGATTATTTAATATCCAATATTTATCAATCAATGGAAAATTGAGTGATCGATTGATTACTGATATCGATCAATAAAATATTTATATTATATAATACATTTTTAAATATTTATATATATATATATATATTATGAATTTATAATATGTATTTCAGGGAAAGTAAACGTTTATTAAATTTAACAACAATCGTATTAATTGGTTTTTGGCAATCGCTCGATAAGTAAATTTTCAATTAATCGTTCGGCACTATCGGTAATTGTACGAAGGGTTCGATTAACCCCAATAACGAAGTGATCGATATTTCAATCGGAGTTTAATTATCAATTCGATCTCGCAATTGTTTCCAAAATAAAGGAAGATCGAATATTGAATTTATCGAGAACCGAGGAGATACGATGTTCAAAAATAACATTGTTATTTTCCCTCGACAAGATTGGCTATCGAGTTTTCAAAAATTTACCAACAATTAAGGGGGTGGAAAATGTAAAAAAAAAATATATTGTTTTTTCAATAAATTAAGACGACGAATTCTCCGAGAATAAAGTTGAGAAATATTATTAAATAATATTCGATGACGACGCAGACGCCCCAATTACATTATCACGGAATAAATTATGAGAGTAGAGGAACCCTGCCACTTCGAATATCGATGTGCGTTAGATAAAATTGTAAAATTCATGAAGATCGTGGCGCTCCAGATAACCCAAGCGAGAATACCAAACGACGTACGACTATACTTTTAATGGCGATAATGTCTCTATTCCCCACGAAGGATTTTCAATCGAACTGTTTTTTTTCTTTTTTTCTCTTCTTTTTTTCTTTTTTTTTCTCGTTTCCAGGTGACTTGGCTACGAAGAAGGGACCGTCAGTTACTCACCGTTGGTAAGACGACACACTCGGTCGATAATCGTTTCGTCATTAAACAATCGACCCCCGATTTTACCCTCGTCATAAGACGGGTCACCCTCGAGGACGCCGGTCTATACGAGTGCCAGGTTCGTTACTCATTCATCAATTTCCACTCCCGTATGCAACCGAGAAAAAAAAAACGAAAGAAAAAAGATTTGTTTAAAATAATAATAATAAAGGTAATCGTCTATAGTCAAAACTCACGACTTTATTGAATATATTAAATTAATCATTGATAAAATCGTTCAAGGAAAATTTTAATAAATAATTTAGACATCGAATAAACATTCGTAAAAAAATGTTTAAAGCAGGATTGAAATTTGTGAAAATAGGGACTACTGAAAAGTATGAATAAATATAGTGATGAGTTTTACCAAAAAATTGTTCTGTTTTTGTCATTTTTTTTTTATTAAATATGTGAAACAATTAAAAAATTTAATTCGTCAAAAATGTTATCAATTAAAAAGTCTTTTTTTTAATGATTTTAATATTTAATATATTATTTATACAAAAATATTTCTGCTTAAAGAAAACATTTAATTTTCTAAAATAATAAATTTTGAAAGAATGGGTTTAGTATTTCAAAATTTAATTTCTATATGTTAAAATAATTCGATTTTTTTAATACAAAAATATTTCTGTGTACGAAAAAAAATTCACATTCTAAAAAACGCATTTATATTTCCCAATCGAAAAATAAATTTTACTTTTTTTACTTCCTCAAAAATAAACAAAATTTACACATATATCGATCAATATATTTTCAATAAAAATTTTTAATGAAGAACAAATAAAATAAAAATAAAATCCTTATAAATTTAAAATAATAATGAAAATATATAAATAATAAATACACAACTGTTTAATATCACGGGTAATTAAACGAATACATTTCAATAAATGAATAAACGATGAATAATGAATCGAATTATCCATGTGAAATACGAAACGAGATTACCATGAATATTGAATATGACACGAATAATATTGTCGCTCGACGAGCAATTACGACATTGGGAAAGAAATGAAAGGACAGTTTGTACGAAATCTTGATGAATTTTAAACAAGCATTCGCCCCCCCCCTTCCGTCCTTACCCCTCGTCATTGACTGAGATTCCATCGTGAAAACGTTTGGGTTTGTTTGGGTTGCAATATTTGGATTCGTTTGGGTTTAAGGTGGCGAGTTATCCGATACAACAGAACTTCGTACGTCTGGTGGTTACCGAGGCTTACTCGATGATACCCGGTGGTCCTGATCTTCACGTTGAGAAGGGCTCGAGCTTGCGTCTCGAGTGTAAGCTGATAGCAGCGACGGAGAAGCCCCATTACGTTTTTTGGTACCAGCAGGGTCACATGATCAACTACGACGAGGAGCCAGGGGTGAAAATCGAGTCAACTCAGAGGGGGTCGATTCTCAAGGTCGAAAAAACGAAGACGAGCCACGGTGGGAATTACACGTGTGTGCCGAGTAACGCGAAGCCATCCTCCATTGTCATTCACGTTCTCCAAGGTGAGCCAAAAAAAAAAAAACGTAAACAAAAAAAGATGGTTTTTCTGTTTGGGTTTGTTTGGGTTTGTTTGGGTTTCTTTGGTGAGCTAAAAACAAAACGTAAAGAAAATGAGCCAAAGGTGAGCCAAAAAAAAACGTAAACAAAAAAAGTTGTTTTTTTGTTTGGGTTTGTTTGGTTAGACAAAAAAAAACGTAAAAAAAGTGAGCCAAAGGTGAGCCAAAAAACGTAAGAAAGAAAAGTTGTTTTTTTTTGCGGGCCTCTTTTCGTACTGTTCGGGCACGTTCTTTACGTTTTCTTTCTTTCTTTTTTTTCTTCACTTTTTCACTTCATACGCCACGGAGTCAAAAAGTCGATTTTCTCACTCCCTTTTCACCCTCGGTTTGCCCCGTGATAGAAATAAAAAAAGAACGAGAGAAGACCGAACGGGCTTGGTTGCACTTTTACGTGAGGGATGCTCGAAAACGTGACCCGAATCCGCGAATGTAACTTCCGGTGGACCGGAGAAAAAGAAACAAGGAGGGCGGGGTGGGGGTGGTTTCGAAAAAAATAGGGGTTGAAATAGAAAGAAAGGGAATACGAGTGTGTCGAGACTTTCGAATTGACGTTTTATCGCTAGCCAAGAAATACTGTTCTTAACTGCTTATCCAAAAACTACCCCAAAACTACCCCCGGTTTCCAAAATCGGCTCAAACCTCCCCTGAAACGGTCCCATGATCGATTGCGACCCTTGAATCACTCTGTCCTCAAATTTACTCCATGTCCCCACAATCCCTCGCAAGCTCAAATCCAACCCCATCCCTTATACGACCTCTAAACCACCCCTTAATCGCTCCATCCTTCACACGACCTTCGAAACACCCCAAAGTCACCCCGTTTCTAAAATCATCCCTGTATCATCACCCAATCCTCAAAACGACCTCTGAACCACCCCAAAGTCACTCCACCCCGAAAATCATCCCCAAAACCATCCCATCGCTAAAACCATCCCCCAAAATCACCCCTTGGCGAAATGTCTCGCCGATTTTTTGTTTCCCACCCTTCTCGTTTCGAGCCTCAGATTTTTCAACCCCCATTGCCAAAACGAGTATAGCAGGGAATTAGCCTGATAAGGGTTTAACGCGAGCTATGCGACTCGTGTCTCTCTCTCTCTCTTTCTCCCTCGCTCTTACCCCCTCCCACCCCCCGGGGGGCCATTTTCCGAAATTACACACGCGCCCGCGCGCGTACGTGAATTATTCATACGCAGTTCGAGCTTGTTTAACTTTGCCGTTACGTTCGTTAGGGAGTTACCACACGCGCACCCCCCCAGGGCATCCAAATGCATCGGGCTTTAACGAAGTACGCGAAACAAACAGAAAAACAAAAAAATTTAACGTAAATAAAAATATATAAGCCGAAAATATATTTCGTATCAACCGGATACACTTTTGTACATCGAAACACCCCCATCTTAATTACACCCCAGTAAAACACGTCCTCGTATCTCGCTCCATACTTTTTTAGGGCAACCTTTTTTTAGGGGTATCAACCTTCCGGAATTTAAAACATTTGTTTCAAAATAAAAATGTAGAAAATCAATGATAAGAAAAATAGAAAGTTTATTTTATACAAAAAATGTAGAAAAAAAAAATAACAACAAAAATACAAAATTTATTTTATGAAACATTTAGACAAGTATTTAACAAAAAATAGAAACAAAATTTCTTTTGGAAGAATTGTAGATAAAAATAAATAAAAAACAACACGAACAAGTGTGTTTCTAAAAATAAAATTGGTTATAAATACGAAAATAATAATAATAATAATAATAATAATAATAGCTTCGGAATGAAAAATTTTGAGGCGCGAAAGCCTGTATAAAATATTCCAAGCCGGATAGTCAAGCTCTTCGTTTAACAAATATTGAATCAGCGTCATGAAGCGAGAACTCACGTCGCGGGGGCGTCTCATCTACGACCCCCCTCCCCTTCGTACCTTCATCCCCGACCAGACCTCAATTCTACAGAGGTCTACACGTCTCTCCAGAAAGCATCGTAATTTTTCTCAGCCCTCTTTAACTAACGTGACATTTCGTCCCGTGCTCGCGACCGTATCCTCATTAATGCAAATTGAGCTTGCCGGAGCTTTTTCCAGAGACGATTTTTTTACCCTACCTCATTTTGTTTTTTCCCTCGTACCTAATTCAGATTTTTATTTTTTTTTTTTTTTTGCTCGTTCGGCCATCTCTCGTACGCCGGATTAATGAAATATTTGAATTTTCGGGGAAACGAACCTCACGGGGGTGAAACGGGCCGAGGGGGTTGTTAAGGGTGGGGGATGAAAATTTTTTATCCTCGGGGAAGATAATAGACGCGATTGATCGCACCCACGTGTTTACTCGCGATAATTGGAGGCAATCTCATATTCTCCCGGTGACAATTACACGTTTCGAACTAGGGGGTGAAAAATTCACTAGACTCGTAATATCGAGAAATTTCGTAACTGAATAATTCGGGGGGTTTTTTTTTTTTATAGCACTCAACGACTATTCTATTCACGGACGAGACTCGAATGTGTTTCACTCGGGATGGAACTCCTGACGAATAATTAATTTAAAAAAAAAAAAATCCCTAGGGTTCTCGATTGGAACGCTGAATTTAGCAAACTTGGAATTACGAAAGATGGCGGATTAATTTATCGGATATATAATTACGAAACTGTATTCTCGCTTAAATAGAACGACTCTATTTTCGTCGGTTTCTATTTTACGCCCTTCTGACAGTCATGCTTCATTGCTAATTAGAGAAACGCAACAAAATGAAGGAACGGTTTATTGAATGTTTAATTAGCTATCGATGCGTACATTCGTTTATTATTTTTGATCATACGGATTTAATGAAAATTTCCATCGAAAACTCGCGTTGATAAAAATTTATTCATTATTTTTGTCAGGTATTCGTTACGTGTTTCATAGCTGATAAAAAAATGCTTTCAATTAATTTATATCCGTATCCAAATGAAAAGAAAAAAAAGTATAGAAAACATTTTCTCTTCGTCGATTTATTTTTTATGTAATTCTAGAATATTGATAATTCAGTTGATAAAAATCAAAGTTAATACACATTTAAATTGTAACTTCAGCTCGATATATAAAATAAATTTATAAAAATTATTCGCTTAAATGAAAATGTAAAATTTATTAAATGTTATTAATTTTATCGAGTTAATTTTTTTATTTCATTAATAAATTAATTAATCAAGTTTATCAAAAATTTATTAAAATTTTTGATAAACTTGATTTTATCAAAAATTTGATAAAATCTTCAAAATTAATTTATTCTAAATTAATTTTGAAAAAATTAATTTAGAATAAATATAAAATTATTAAACATTCTGATCCTAAATTGAGCGTTTTTCGATCTCCTCACGAATCGTTTTTTTTTTTGTTACGTGTTTTTTTTCAGGGGAGGAAAAACCAGCCGCGATGCACGGGGGTGACCGTCGAAATCCAAGCCCTGCGATAGTCGCGAGTAACTTTCTCGCGTCTTTTCTCGCCGCGGTTAGTTGGAGGATACCGAGTTTTACGAGCCTCTACCCCACGTGAATGCTTTCGGGCGGCTGAGCGACGAGACGAGTCAACCCTTCGATCCCACCCCCGCCCTTCAAACGTGTCTCGTTCAACCATTTTCGCTCCGGAACTCATCATCCTGGCCAAGCTGTTCACCGGAGAATCATCGTCTTGGGAAACGTTTGTGGGTTCATGAAAAAAAAAAAAAACAAACACAAACACATACACACACACACACATATACACATCCAAAAATAAAGATAAAAACGTGCGACGTGTGACAAGATTTAATTTGCAGTAAAAAAAAAATTAAAAAAGAAATCAAACAAAAAAGATTGAAAATAAATCAGACAAATGTATCGTCGAGTGGAAAGAAACGTTAAAAAAAAATTAAGTATGTGTGTGTGTGTGTGTATGTTTGTGTATTGTGATCGACTTGTTAAAATTGGAAAATCGAAGCCCCCGATAACACAGGAAACTCCGAGGTTGCGAGAAGAAGTATGAAACAAAAATGTGCATTTCATAAAAATCCGCCACTTTTTAAATTACTGGTCGAAAAAAAGTTATTTTTTTGGGATTTTTTAGTGGATCACCAACCGTGCATTCAGAGTAGGAATACCGGAGTTAATTTTTTATGTCTTTCGATATTCCGAAAACAATTTTTCGTTTCTCAATTCATTTTTTTTTTTTGACAATGAAAAAATTATTTGAGAACCTACGGAAAATATAGTAGGCAGGTTTAATATTTGTTGCTCCCTTAGTGTTTAAAAAAATAATCCCAAAGAAAGGCCATTTTTCCGACCATCCAAAAGCCATGTAAGGTTTGTTACGGACTGCCGACTTGATCAACGGGGACTTGGTCGACGGCGACACCAGGCGTTGTTACGAACTCGGCGACCCAGTGCGTAAATACATAAATATATACCTGAACGAATCAAAATCACGGTCGGCAGCGACTTGGTCGCCGGAAACTTGATCGACAGCGACTTGGTCGTTGGAAACTTGGTCGCCAGCGACTTGGTCGACGGCGACCGGGTCGACGGCGACTCGGTCGACGGCAACTTGGTCGACGGCAACTTGGTCGACGGCAACTTGGTCGCCGGAAACTTGGTCGACCGCGACTTGGTCGTTGGAAACTTGGTCGACGGCAACTTGGTCGACGGCAACTTGGTCGCCGGCGACTTGGTCGACGGCAACTTGGTCGACGGCAACTTGGTCGACGGCGACTTGGTCGACGGCAACTTGGTCGCTGGAAACTTGGTCGACGGCAACTTGGTCGCCGGGCACTCGGTCGACGGCAACTCGGTCGCCAGCGACCTGGTCGCTGGAAACTTGGTCGCCGGCAACTTTTTTGCGTAACAAACTTAAATTCTCAACGGACATAAAACTTTTTATCAATCGGATTTTTCGTCTCCGGGGTGGAATTCGGCGCGAGAATGAATTTCAATGATACAATCGAGTGTGCATTAACGAGGACGCCGACTGATGAAGAGCTCTCATTGATCTCTCACTCCAGCAGCTGGAGAATGAGAAAAGAGAGAGCGAGAGAGAAAGAGAGAGAGAGAAAGAAAAAGAGAGGTAAAATTTCGCTTTGTACGTTTGTCTCTGCTTATCTTGACGGTGGATATCAGGCGCCACCATCGGGTAGCTCTCGTCTACCGTATAATTAACCCCGCGGCGGCGAAGGGAAGCCTTCCAAAGGAGTCTGTAATTCCGCACTGGATAAAATTGCCAGACACTCGACGACGTTCCGTTCGATCCTCCCCTACCCCCTCCCCAATTCCCTCATTCCCTCAGTCCCCTCTTCGACTCATGCTCTTTTCTTCCTCGCCCTCTCTCTGACGAGCTCTCGGCGTCTCAATCGGCCCTCGCAAGGGCCTCGTGTTCCGACTTCACTCTCGGCGAATCTAATCCTCGATTCCGCTTCTCGTTCACCCAATTATGAAGTTTCCGATCGAAGGCTCCGTCACCGTGAACGAGAAAAAAAAAAGATAACCGGACGCGCTATATTTTATCGTCTCATTTTATTATGAAGAAAAAACGTGGAGTATGAGATAACTGAAATTACGAAACGAACTCGAAGTAAAAAAAAAAATAATAAATAAAAATAACTTATGCGTGTAAATAATGTTTCTTAAAAAAAAAAAAAAACAACAACAAATAAGTGAGTGAAAACGACGATAAAAACGAAAAGGAATATGAAAAGAATACACATATTGCTCTTACTCGAAAACTCGGTGTTGATGGTCCCGAAAATTATAAAAATAAAAACGAAATCCTCGACCGATCGCGATTAAAAAAAAAAAAAACAAAATGGAAGAATTGTACATACACGAAAATCTTACGAATAATTATATTTAAGGAAAAAAGAAATGTTCGAGAATCATTCTAATAAAGCCATAATCGATCGTAATTTTGTTCGATTATTTGTAATCCCATTCCTCGCTTTCGACGAAGATCGAGCAATTTATTTTGAAATCGTATTTATTTTGCAGATTTTTGCTAAAGAATTTGATCGAATCTTTTGTTGTAAAAATAATGATTTTTTTGTCAATAATTTCTTGTGAATTTATTGGTGATGACATTTAAAAAAAATTATAAACAACTCGACATCTATTTTTTTTCGTATGATTTTTCATGGAACAACAAAAATGGTAAGTAAATGAATCGCTCTTTATTAAATCGATTTATCGAACAACAAAAACAATTAAAAAATTGATGAATAAATTAATGAAAATTTATTTCCGTTAATTTGTTTTTTTTGTTTAAATAAAAATTCAATAATATGATAAAAATGTTTAAACGACCTGATGGTTTAATAATCAGAAAGTTAATGATTTCAATTCTCGTAAATTACGATAATTTTGCATTAATCTTGAATTAATTTCAGCAATAAAATGATCGAAATTTTCTTAAATAATAAAGAAATAAATTATTGAAATTTGTTTGAACAAACTGTGTTTCGATAGTTTCGGTTACAAAATCCTAGGAATATTATAAAATTAATAATAATATTATTATTATGGTAATGCAAAAGTTAATTTATTTACGTGGTTTTATCGTTGGGCTAAATTATTTGTTGGCGTTATGTAAGATACTGTGACGTAGTGAAGGGTTGGAAACGAGGGTTGAAAGGGGTGGGATTTGGGGGGTGATGGTAAAAAAAGGGTGTTAAGGACGCGGACGAGTCTCGAAGCCAAGTTCCGCGGGGAGTCTTCGGTACAAATTAAGGCAAACACGATTTGGCTTCACGAGCATATATACGTCATCACCCTTGGTTGACGGGAGGTCTCATCGGGGTGCACGCACCTTCGTCGCCTCGTTGCACCCTCGTGACGTGCGACGACAGGGGACAGCGATCGAGGGTCCATCAACGAAGCAGTTCAACGCTTGTAAAAATTTATTAAAAGCAAAACAAAAAAAAAACAAAAAATATCGATCCTTTTTTTCATCCCTTTTTTCAGTGAAAAAAAAAAACGAGACGTTATGGATTTTCAATCAATTTTACGAGACGCTCGTAGCTGGATGATCGTTTTTTTTTATGACTTTTGTTATTTTATTCTTTACGAACATCGTATCGTTATTTTATTTACAGGAGTCGTAAAAATCTCCAGGCTTTTCGGCGAAACGAGGCGAGCCTTTTTTTTTTCAACCCCCGAATTTACAAACAGCGCAACAAATGGGGGATGAAAAAAAAAATCACTGGGGAACTAGAAGTTTCGTAGCTCGTATCACGCCAGACCTTTTTCGGCTTCTTTTATAGGCTTGTTTCATTTTTTTTATATATATAATAATAAGGGATGTAAGCCAGTTTTTTTTTTTACGTCGACATCGACATCGACGTAATAACCGTTCGCGTTGTATCCAAGAATTATTGGCAGAGCTCTCGATATCTCGTTGGCAGAGCTCGGATTACTTTACTTTTTCTTTTTTTATCTTCGAATTTAATCTCTTCGTCGGATGAACTTTGTTTTTTTTTTTCAGGAAATAATTCTCCGCTCTGACC
Source organism: Ophioninae sp. A BG-2022a (assembly GCA_030523105.1). Taxonomy (NCBI): domain Eukaryota; kingdom Metazoa; phylum Arthropoda; class Insecta; order Hymenoptera; family Ichneumonidae; species Ophioninae sp. A BG-2022a. Next base: position 25,105 of record JAPYZI010001107.1, on the reverse strand, counting down.
ATCGAGCTTTTTTCAATTTCGGGTGATACATCCCAAAAATAATAAAAATTGTCTTAATTATGTCGATAATAATAATTCGTGAAAATTCGTGTGTCGAGAATCAGCGAAGGACGGTTGTCCCTTCGATCGTCAACACCCCCTTAATTTCATTTCCGTAGCCAGTATTTTTTTTCCTCGTTTCTCCCGCCCTCCATCAACCCTCAGAAACCAATCTTTCCCTCTTGAAATAAAAAAGAGAGGAACAAAAAAAAAAGTTCAATTTGGCCAAAAGTTCGACAAAAGTCTCCTCGTTTTGTCGGCCCGAAATCCACCGAGGATTAATACGATTTTTCTTTTTTTTTTTCGTCAGTCATACCGGCCGATAACTTTGGCTTTATTCGGTAAATAAATAATTACGTACAAGATGTTGCCGGACGTGACTGGTGGGCGAATATTGCGGTCCCAAAGGCGATATTTCCAAAGTGGAAGGCTAGGGGATAAAGAGGGGGGGGGGGGGCGGAAACCTTGTAGGATAGCAACATCCGGTATAGCAGAACCAACAAGACAGAGAAAACGGTCCAGAGAGCGAAAGAGAGAGGAAGAGAGAGAGAAAGCTTCTGGTATAAATAGCTTCGATGTGCATGGCATGCACCGAGCTTCGAGCTTGCAGAAGGGAATTGGAGCTTGGCCCGAATCTGCAGAAATATTTGTCCCGAGAGTAGCAGAGAGAAAGAGAGAGACAGCGAGAGGGGGAAGAAGGTGGAAGTCAAGTAAGAGAAACAGCGAAATAGGGAGAGAGAGATAGAATTTCTATCCACGAAGCTTTCGCAATGTGAAAGATGCTACGTATTACGAAAGTGGGGATGGTATGTATACCGAGCTTCGAAAGGCAAACCCGGTTTACCGACGAAATATTGCTCATAGCACACGCGTCTAATGTTCCCTCTATCTATATTTACAGTCGGAGAAATAGACAGTTAAGATAAAGAGGGGAAGCCTTTTTTCCCAAAGTATCCTCTCAAACGGAGCTTTCGCCTTCCGTTCGCGCAATTAAACGCACTCTTATTGTGTCTAATGGCCGAAAGCTACAATTTCCCCTTCGATTCCCACGTATTTCATTCGTTGCTTCAACCCTCGTTTATTCTTCGTAGCTTCAAACCGAGCGCTCGTGGGACACGTTTGAAGAGATGGAAACAATGGGTGATTTTTGCGAATTTTTTTCTCGGTAACTATTGGTCCGATTTCGTGAAAGTTTTTTTTGTTCGAAAGGATAGATATTAATGTATATCGATGAATTTTTTAATCTATGTACTTTGATTCGCAACGCTGTTATCGGTGGCCGACAAAAAAAGCGTCGCTTGCTTTCACAGTTTATCGTTCTCGTGACTGCACGCCTTCAATTATTGGAAACAAACAATACGTCTCATTACTCTTTTTTATTAATAATGATTATATTTAAAAATTAGAAACATATTTTATGTTTATATTTAAAAATATTATAAAAATGAAATAAATAAATAAGATCAAATAAATCCAAAAAATATGTTTCATGATTATTTTTATTAATCAGAAAATCCAAACGAAAAAAATCTTTCGCTCGGATGTACCCCTTTAATTGTCGGCTTTAGAGTGGCGAAGCCGTTTGGGAATCTCAAAGAGCCCGATCTTGAATACGCGGACGAGAGGATCGACCCAAGTAGTACAATCATAATTGGTCAGACAGGACAGTAGGGATGCTAGTAGAATAAGTCGTAATTGGTCAGACTCGCGTAAAAGCGTTGATTTTTTGCGAGCTATTATTTTCGCTCGTTAGGCCCTGTCGGGCCCAATTAAGCCTTTTTCACGGACGGAATCGCTACCCCAAAGGCATTGTTCATAATCCCTTCGCTCGGAGGTTGCTCCCTTTGTTGAACGAAAAATTCCTTTACAGTTATAAAAGCTCCGAGCGAGTAAAAATAACCAGCGTTAAAACTCACGTATTTTGTAAAATTGTTTTTCCTTCGTAACCGGGTATCCTCGAGAAGGGTTTCTTTCCCTTTTTGTTTCCCTTAACTACTCCGTGCGCATCACAGCGAAGAAAGGAGAACGTCAAGCTTGACGCGTTACCTCTAGGCTGTCTGAGTGACAAATGATGAGGAAGTTGCAGTCGAGGAGTACAAGAGAATAAGGGAAAGGGAAAAGGGCTAAAGGTCGAAGGGAAAAGGGTTGGAGGTTGAAGGGAAAGGGCCAAAGGAGAATAGCAATAATTTGTGCTGGCAGGTGTACGTTTTCCACGTCTTATTCACTTTGCTGGGAAAGCTTTCCAACTTCCGGCTACATTTACACCCCCACCCCGTTCGTTCATCGTCACGTTCTCGCCAAACTGAACAAATCCAAATAAATTCGCGGAAACTTCATTTCCGGTTTATAATGCCTATATGAGCTACATATGCTGATGAAGTAGCTTACCGTACAAATTTCATAAAACTGTTTGTAGATACAGCCAACTCAAATTGAACGACCAAAAACAGTTCAGGAATGGCAAGTTTAAAGCTAACGTTATTACAACGATCGAAATTCTGCTGAAACTTCAAATATACAAATTTCCCAAAATTACGTTTTTCGAAACTGTGGAATTTTTCGATATCCAATTAATCGATTAAATTCGAATTTGTCAAGCTTTAACAGTGTAACGATGGTTCAGCCTTAAATGATTTTTTTTTTCTTTTTATTAATTCTTTTTTAATTTACAAAATGCTTTAAATACTTAATATTTAGAATAAATTTAATAAGTAGCCTATTAGTTGATAAATAAATAATATAATTTATATAAATATTTATTTTCGCGTAATAATAGTTAAATCACAGCTTGACCCAACAATAAACCAAAACAAATAAAATAATAACTAATAAATAGCCTAAATTTAACAAGTACCCAATTAATTCATTAAAAAATAATATAATTCCCACAATTTTTTTTTGTTTTTTGCGTAATAATAATTAAATCATACTTTGACCGAACAATAAACCCAAACAAATAAAATAATAAAGTCAATAAGTATTCTCACGTATAATAATTCATGGATCGGTTCGCTTGCAGCAAATACGTACTACTTAAATTCCAGTACGCTTATTCACGCTCCTCCTACATAAACAGGGTTGTGTATGTATCCCTAAATTTTGTAGTTAACACGAGCGGAGGGCGAACAAATACCATGTAATTCCCCGTTCAAATATGAAACTGCGTTTGATTCCGCAAAGGGAATTATAACGAGAGAGGGAGGAACATTTGGAGCAAAATTACGGGTGCTCTTGGTCGAGCTTTCGACATTGGTAAAAGCTACGTTTCGAAAATTATTTACATCCGACAGAAATTACGAATTCGAGTCGATCCCAATACAATTTTATTAATTTTTTCATCTAGAAATTCCCCAGGGTATTGGGAGGTTGAATAATAAGTGGAAAAAGGGAGATTTGGTCGTACAGTTTGGAGTTTGGCCTTTTAGCATAGTCCGTGTAGGAGCAAGAAGCTTTTTAAGAGAATTCCGGACGCGTGGCACTTGTCGCACCCTGATGGCTACCTAACTTTTCTTCTGCTTTCCCATTTTCCATTTTTAACCCCCCCCCCCCTCTTTTCCCTTCTCCCCTCTCCTCTACCTTCCTGGCCATTTCGTACTCGAGGCTCCCCAGGGCTTGGGAGATCCGTCGTTTGCTACCATAGAGTAGTGAGAAGGGCTCGGGGGGTTTTCTACGAAAGGGACGAGGGGACCTTACACTTCTCGCTACCATTTAAGAGCCAAGTCAAAAGCAAGTTACTCCGAAGTAAGATGGCCTCTGGGGATTTTCGTGTAGTTCGGAGGGCACGAAGGCAACTCGCTAACGCACCCTTACCTTACTCGTGTACCTATAGAGTACACTAGTCGAACGCTCGAAGCTCGGAAAGACGAAGAGAAAGAGGAGGAGGAGGAGGAGGAGGGAGTGTCGAGGGGGTGGGGGATGGGGGTCGAAGAGGCGCAAGAAATCAAGAGACGATTCTACGTTTAAGGGAAACGGCGTAAGGGCGTAAGGGTGAAATGGATGAAGGGGCGGAGGGAGGAGATCGTAGGTTTTGGAGGATGGCGAAGAATAGCCGGAGGGTGTCTACGTGTAAGAGAGAAAACGAGGATAGATCCGAGTACTTCGGCAAGCCCCTGTTAACTCGGAAAGGGTTGAAATAATAAAAAAAGATTTAAAAAAAAAAGAAAAGAAAAGAACAAAAATCGAGAACGTAGAAGGATGTTCGCGAAGGGGCGGAAATTTCTCTCTGCTTGTCCAAGACGAAACCAGGGCTTAGACACGAACGTTTCGCAATCCTGGACTCTCGTTGAAGACGAGAAGAAAAAAAAGACAGGAAGAAGGAGCCGAGACGAGAAGAATCCCTTAAAGCTTTAAGTACCACGGGGGGCGATAGGGGGGGGGGGGGGGAGGCAATACTTCGCTGAGAAAAAAGGAAATTAATTTTACAGCAACAAGAAAAAAGGGTAGGGATGGAGGGGAGAGGGAGGGAAAGAACGGCAATCTCAAAGGGACTTACGCTCCTTGACCTTAATAAATTGTCTATCCGTCTCTAGACGGAACTTCCGGAGGAAAACTTTTGCGGATCCTTTGAACCGAGTCTCAACCCATCCCTTACGTGTATAGAGAATTATGTTACTCGTAGAGTTTCTTCGATGCTCTTTTTTTTTTTTTCTTCTTTTTTCACAGCAGCCTCCTTAAACTCGCGTGTCCTCTTGATTCTTAGGGGTAGGGGGTTGTTCGTACGAATACTAAGATTGGCAGGCGAGATTGAGTCTTTTTCTTTTCTCCTCTTTCTCTCTCCCTCTTTTTTTTTCTCCTCTCTCTCTCTCTCTCAGCTTTCGAGCAGCTTTGGCCCCTCGTTTCTGCTATCTTTTTATTTAATTACTGGACAGAAAAGTGGTTGCCTACCCCTAAGCTTCTGTACACTCTCCTCTCTCTCTCTCTCTCTCGCTGGCTCTCGCTTTCCGGGAGCAAAAACACGAGTCGAAAGACGAAGAAGGCAAGATCAGTTGAGTGAAGAGTGAGCGAGAGGGAAACGGACAGACGGAACATTTGCAGGCGATCTCTGAGAGCTAAAGAGTCAAGGGAGAGAGAAAGAGAGAAAGAGATAGAGGGTCTTCGATCTTCCTCCGTAGCAGAGGGTCTTATAACCCTCCCGGTGGAGTGCTCTACGTGACGAGAATCTCTAATTCGACAATTTCGAGGCTAGAATGACCGAATTGGATAGAGTTCTCCGAGCTATGAGAACAAAACTCCAGTGGTACCCCCTCGACAACCGAACTTTCTTTATTTTTTTTTTATTTTCATCCCTCAGCTTCATGATCCTTTCCATTTCTGTCTCCTGGCTTCATGAAATCTACAGTTGCTGGTATTATCAATGATTGCTAAACCGCCAATAGGATAAAGACTTCTCCGTCGTTTATAAATTTTTAAATCAACTTACTAAAACATTTCTAACGTACTCGTTCAAGCTCCAATACTCCTAATCAACGTTCCTGATTCTTCCATCTGTCTTTAATCAACGGCCGATCACAGCTAGCCGTCTCCGACTTCATTGACTTTTCGTCAAAGCAAAAAAATCAGCCCTTTGCTTCAATAATTCAAATTTCCATTCGAAGAATGATCCCTCTATGCTTGTCATTCCAAGAGTTATCGTTTTTTGTTCTTTTTTCGACTGTATCTTCATGCGCACGAATGCGACAAACGGCCAGGTTTTGCGGATAGAGGGGGGGACCTGGAACGGAAGCTTTGGCGAGACGACGACGCTCGTGGAAGTAGGGACAATTGGGTTTCAGCCGTTTTAACATTCATGATTATTCAGTGGTCCAATGTGCAGCCCTTAGGCGAGTCCGGGAGAGAACACTCTGGCATCTTTCCTTCGTACTTTCTCCACCCCCTCCTCCTCCTCCTCCTCATCACCCCCGCCTTCCGGGAACGGTATAAAATGGTAATTGTGCTTTATTGTCCTTGGCTACTGGAACGTCGCTGTGCCACCAACCTCCAGTTCTCTTTTCTTCCCACCCCTTTAGCCGTCTAGCCTCGAAGTGCGCGCGTTAACTGCCTTTCAAGTTTAACGAAAGTTGGCCACGCGACCCAAACGTGCGCGGAGTTAAGCAGCAAACCTCCCCCTCGCCCCTCCCCCTGCCGACAATCCTCGAAACATTATCTTTTCAAATTAGGTTGGCCCTTTGTTTCGACTTAAATGGAAAACGGACGTTGCGGTCCAATAATTGACGGCCACGAAAATTTACAACCCCTTAATATCAACGGCCAATGTAAAAAATGAAAAGAAAACAAAACTTAATCAATGGTCTCACGTTGGACTCAATTGATTATCGGATCCAATTGATTTTCGAGTGACTTCACCGGGCCGATTGAATTCGTAGACAAATATCCTGAGAGAGCGAACCCGAAGAGACGGAGGAGACCTGGAGAACGCTCGAAATTGTGTCAAGTACTCCGCCTCTGTACGGCCAAGAGGTCCGTGCGGCTCTTGAAAAGAAATTTCATCGGGTCTGTACTCGAAACCCGACGCAGTCTGTGCCATCTGGTACATAGGCACACAGGATGAGAGGTTCGTTAGTTCGAGATCCTTACCGACTTCCTACACACAGACACACGTGCACAAACACACGTACGTTTCACAAATCAGACGTGGCAAAATCGAAATTTACAGTTCACGTTTCGTGTTTTTTCTTTTTTTTTTTTTTTATCAATTTTAAGTGTCATCTATTTTTATTTTCGTCAAAGAGCAGGATACTTCTGTACATGTATAGACCACTCTGATCTTCAACATCATCGATACCAAGGAATTCCGATTGGGGAAACGAACGAGAAGAAATGCCAAGCGAAATGAAGTTTACATTTTTTTGTATTTTTATATCAATCAATGATCCAATTGTTCGGAATTCCGTTGGATCGAACAATTCGAAATTTTTCGTCGAACGGCAAACCTGCGTTTCCGGTTTGTCGGCAATACGGGAAAATAAAAATCGGCACTCGAAGCTCGTCTATTTGTGTATAGCGAGAGGTATTTCTCTCTCTCTCTCTCTCTTTCTCTCTTTTTGTATTCATATCCTTCGTTACAACCGGAAACGTATCAGTCGCTTTTCCTCTCATCGTTGCATTTGCATCGTCGGATGAAAAGAGGGAGAAAAAAAATCTCCCGATCCCGAAACTATGAGAAGAGGATTGAATGCCGTTTAATTGGAGTGAAAACGAGCGGAATTCAGTATTGATCGTAATCCGAGAGATCGAAGATTATATGTATCGGCTCGTTTAGCCGACACCAATCGGGACCTTCTCCTCCATGGTAAATAAAAATGCGTGGATACTTCGACAAAGTATTCCAATTTTCGTTTCAACCCGATCGAGATTCAAACTCCGATTAAAAGTGTTGGTAGCATTACGCAGCGGATCGACCAAGCAACGATCATTTTTTTTCTGGAAATAAATTGCCATAGTGCCAACTTTATCGGACCGGAAGAAGAAACCAAAAAAAAAAGAAGAAAAATCGGTTCAGAATCGACAGAGAGAGAGAGAGAGAGAGAGAGAGAGAGAGAGAGAGATAGAGAGAGAGGGAAAAGCAATGTGTACGTGGGTAATGACGGCGCAAGTTTATCCGGGGGTAGTTAGCTTGGTCTGGCAGACTTAACGATGGCGGACGATCCCCGATACAAATACGGGTATAGCGACGCAGAGTTAATCCTCTAGGATCATGCAATAAATACAAGACCTCGTGCACGTACGTCTGGAAATACATATCCACGTATATACACATCTAGGTATGAATTTAAATACACGCAGTTCGAGGAATCACCATTTTTCAAGAAGCACACCCTAATAGGGGATGAAAAAAAAATTACCGCGTTTTAAGAATTTTTTTCTCCAAAACTGTTGGTCCGATTTCACGAAAGTTTTTTTTAAACGGAAGTATAAGTATCAAGGTATATTACTGATTTTTTTTATAAACGTACGTTGACTGGCGGCGCTGTTATCGTGGGCCGACAAAAAAAAAATGTTTTTCGCTGGCACGGTTTGCGATCTCCACGATCGCAGGCAATCGATTCCTTCAAACTTGCATTTAAATTTACAAAATTAGATATCAATATATATATTTACGGAAGTACTGGAGTCGATTTTCGTATATTTTGTAGATTATCCAAAAAAGTATGACTCTAAATAATCGGCGTTAAAGATGGATCACGAAATGAAACGATAAGTGGGTTATCGGATTACTAAATCATTTATAACTTTTACAATTTTTCGAATATCAAGATAAAATTTATAAGCCATGTTCCTGATACTATAAACATTAAGGAGTTAGCTGTACATAATTTTTCGAAATTTTTTTCTCTCGGATATGCCACCTTAAATTACGAAATCTTAGCGGATCGTCCCTTTTTCCCTAGGGTAGATCAATAACGCGACGGTAAATATATTTGACAGTTAAGGGACCATCCAGCGCCGAGACGGTTCATTGTAAACCCGAGGATCGGCACAGTGTCCGTATTGCGGAGGGAAAGCCTTTGGAGGACTTCGCGTTAAGGGTGAGGAGTGGAGGTACGGAAACGCCAGTAGATCCTTTGCAGATTACGTACGTGATTGTTGTAGGATAGTATTTTCGTGTTCGCCAGGGATGATGCCTGAATCATCCGGAGGAGAAACGCGGAGATATGACATGACTGCCATTGTTCTGGATAGGGTAATATACGAGCTTGAATATAATCCTCAAATTATGCTCCCACAACGTTCCCGATTCCAGTCTCGAGACTTCCTCTCTCCGCGTCTCTCACCCCCTCTGCGTCGGTTAATTAAAATAGCTGTGGAGAATGAAGGGAGACTGTATAGATTACCGACTAATAATTGTAATTGCCCTTTCCAGTCGACATTTCATAATAAAGAAACGCGAAGAGTTTGAACGAGTATGTTAAATCTCCATTATTGATATTAGCGGTCAAATTAAAAACATTGAACGCCATATTCATGAATGCGACTAATGGTCCCGGCAATTCGGTTCATTTATGACACAATTATTAATAATTGCTCATTACTTTGTTCATTATTATTATGCAAATACTAGCGGTATCGTCGTATTATTTTTGTAACGCGCGGATGGCAACGGAGTGACGAAGGATTTTTAAAATCTCTGACTTACCGTCAGTTGGTAAGTCAAATATTTGTGGATGATTCAGGGTGGACAGTAGTAGGTAAAGTACCGACTGTTGATAAAGGAACTATCCTGATTATCGACTGATGGTCACGTATCGACTGATGGTACATCATACGTTTCTCGATTGTCGATAAGTTTTAGTTACAAGACAGAACGTTCATAAATACAGTGAAAATAATACGGGGATCAACAGATGGTAAGTCTGGGAGTATTATCGAACGACGATAAGTGAAAAATGCAAGATATCTAATAATTGAGTTTACAAAAGCAACGTTCACTGACCTGCGCGTTTTTGGCACTTGAAAAAAGCCATTTCCGGTCCATAAAAAATACGAAAAAAATATGATGCCCAATAATTGAAAAATAAATATTTCAAAATTACTATTTCCGTACAAACGATAAAACTTGATTTCTTTCAAGCTAAGAAAATGTTCAGTAGATACGTGCACCTGGGGTTTTGGGCTTTTAAAATCGTTTTAACTCGTACGGAAAAAAAGTCGTGATATTTTTGCGCGTCATTCACAATTTTCTCGGAGGCAATAAGAGAGCGTAGCTTCTACTTCTGATGCTATTAGCATATTGCAACACACTGCGCGTCAGAGATGGTAAAATAATCAGCATATTCATGGAAACAGCCCTCTTCTGGTCCTCGGCAATACTTAGAGCGGAGTACCGCTCCTATCCAGGACTGCACTGCTGGCACGATCCGTACACCGATGGCATTCTTCCCGCGGATAGACAGCGATATACATCAACGTATATAAATTAGGGTTCGAGGGGTTGGAAGGTCGAACCTTCGGATGGAGAAACTGTACAGCAAACATTTCAGAGTGCTATGAGCAAATAGCTTGGGGAAACGAGACTTTGATGAGAGATCGAGATAAAGCTAAAAGCCTTCAGCTGGTGAAAGAGAATTAAAAAAAAAAATTACCGATCGGACGTCAATCCTTGTCGGTTTTCTTATAGAAATCGAAGGCCCTTGTTCCTCCTGCGTTTCATTCGTGAAACAAAAGAGTCACGGCCTTCGATTAGCAGCTGAGCAAAAACGGAGATTGAAATTTGATCGAACCCATCATTATCTTTTTCCTGCGGTTTAACGGACGTGGAATGACGAACAAAGGAATATCTATGCCTCATCCTCGCCTCCTCAATCCTAATTCCGGATTAAAGAAGCCCCCGCGGGGAAACCCTCGAATTCATTCGCTCACCGAGGGCCGACAAAGGGAAAGGGCACCAAGGAAGAAAAAGTGATTACATTTACATGTAGCCTTACCGGTATAAAGGTACCATATGTAACAAATTCGACATTCGAATGAGTCAAATTATAATCCGAAGTGCCCAAAGGGCCTCTAAAGAACTCGAAGGGTCTAAACGGCCTCCAAAGGGCTCCGACGGCCCCAATACAGCCTGTAGAATACAGCATTTCTTAGATGACGTCTATACCTAGCGAACACGGTTTATCTGCCACGAGTCGAAGATCACCCTTCATCCCTCTTCTTTTCAATTCGCTTTCAGTCGGCGTCCAACCAACCGGAAGTTTGATCAGAGGCTATGGCCACCGGATTCTCGACAAAGGGTAACTGGAGCACCCAGGAACAATTTCTCTTCTTTCCAGGTTTCCATTTGTAGCCGCTGGAACACACATTCGACGATGAAAGTTTTTCGTCATCGGTGCTTCGAGAACTTTGACTCGTTTTATTTTTTTCTTTTCTCCAGACCTTTTTTTCTACCTTGTACCATTGAGCAAGGAACTCGTTAAATGTCAACGGTTGAGTGCGGTAATGAGGCACTCTACGTTTACGTATATACTCGAGTTGGTTACTTGTCTAATTGAATTTTCCTTTGTCGTTTCATTCTTGTCTTCAACTTAGCCCTGATTTTTGGTTTTTTTTTTTTTAGTATTTTTTGAAAATTTAATTCGGAGTTCGATTCAATTTTTTATTTACTTAAAGTTCAGTTTTCATTATCAAGGATTTAATTAAGAAAGTAATTGAATAGGAAATTTGTATTTGAAGAAAAAAAAAATCATTGAAATCGTTGTTTTCAAGCTAATGTAGTGATAAATAATTCAAGTAAAAATTAAGAAAAGATCGAATTGGATTTTTTATCTGTAGTTTTTAAGTCAAGTAATTGATAAATTAATTGATCATTTATCTGTAAATTACTAATCCTGTAATTTTATATCTGGGCTTTTGTTTATTTTTTTACTTTATAAAGATTATTTATTTATTTACGATTTTATATATTTTCTGGAAGAGTGCATTTTTCTAAGGTTAAGATTTCGGTTTGTTTGGGTTACTTCCAAGTTATCGTTTCATGTTATATTTTGAATCGGTAGTTTAGCTTATTTTTTACCTAAAAAAATTATTAATTTATTTACTATTTTATATATTTACTGGAAGAGTGTTTTTTTTGAGGTTAAGGGTTTGTGAGCAGCTACGATTATGTTGTTTGGATTTGTTTATATATAGAATTTGTTTGATGTTGTATTTCCATCAAAGTAATTGTTTATTCATTACTTATACGTTTCGTAGGATAATTCGTCGTAACGGTTGAGTGAAACGTCATCAATATTCACGGTTTTCTTCCCCTTTTCTAGGGTACTCCACCCTCGTGGTTACCCCCTTCAACCCCCGTTCAACCCTCAAGATCAACAGCCTTTTATAACGCTCGTAGCGATGAACTATGAAGAGACGATTTACGATTGAACGAGTTTCACGTCTTACGTATGAACGATGCTAATGGTATTTAAGGGCACGATAAACCCACGATGCGCGGACGAACGAAAAATTCTACGACTATTCCAGGCTCGACCGATAATTTTCCCTCTCGTTCTATGTTTCTCCTCCTTAACCGTGCCGTCCGATACTCCTGGGAGTCGCGAATCGACCCATAAGTTCAACGAAACGAGCATGTTCGAACCGTCTTTTTCCCATGTTCAATCGTCCATCGTGAAAGTACAGGGACGCCCTTCTCGTCCTACCGCAAAATCATCCCTCTCGACCTCTTCGCCCATTTTTCTTTTCGCCTTTTTTTCGTCGTCAGTCCAGTTCAATTTCCGGTTTACCCAGTTGACAAATTTCTTTAAACGGCTGAGTGTAAACATTTTTTTAATCTATTTTTTTTCACTCCCCTTAAAGCTCAAAGTATTGAGAATGTCACGTACAAATTTTATCGGGATATTCGAAAAATTGTTAAAGTTATGGTCGGGTAGAATTCGATCGACCGCCATTTTGTAAAAATATGAATTTTTCAACGAAACCCTTAAAAAGGTGAAGACTTTATTAATTACATTTTGAAAATTTTTTCGAAACATTTTAATCGCATCAACCAACTGCGCGTAATTATAGGAATCGTGGAACGTCCCGGTATGTGACATGATTATTGTCGGCCATCAATAGCAGCTTTTCCATTCAAAATAAATTGGTCAAAAAATTCATCAACGTACCTCAATATCTATACTTTCGTATAAAAAAAACTTTCGAGAAATCGGACTAATAGTTTATGAGATAAAAATTCTTGAAATTCATGTATTTTTTTAACGTCCACTCGAGTACGCCTCCTGAATGACTTTTTAATTGAGATGAAAGATAATTGATTTCCTCAAGGATTTTTAATATTTTCTCTCGGTGGAGGAGGCAAGAGGATCGTAGGAAATTGTACACGGGTAATAATCCTCTGGAGAATCGTTCAGCGCTGGATAAAATTGGCCCCGTTCCTGGACGTTCGTTGGCGATTCTCGAGGATATAATACCGGCGCATTTAAACGAGAGTTTAAGTCGACACCGATCGTTCGCGTCCTTGTACGTTGGTTACCACGGTGGTTAAACCACGACGAGGCTTGCGCCGTTCACCATCCCCCACCCCCCCGTCCTACTCACCCTCTTATGCACATACTATTCTCCCCCCTCCCTGTCCAAGTCCTTGGCGAGCCAGAAGGATAATCTTGGATTAACTAACGTTGTATATTCCTGACCAAATCTTGGGAGATCGAGAGTGGGCTTGGGGGTGGGGTTGTGATTAGCAATTGTCTGTATCGGTGGCTAATGGACGGCATTAAGTCCGAACTATATCAATTTCGATTAAGCCGTTGTGATTCACGATATTGATGTTAACACCTCAAAGAAATTTTTAAAAAACCACCCTCAAAAAGTTTCATCCCTTACGAAGTCATAAAAAATGTTGCCGATTTTTTTTTTTACTCTCGATCGAAAAACGAAACGAAAAAAATTCATTAATTGAACAACAATCAGGCAAAAAAAGGCAAACAAATTGATTACTTTATTAAGGTTTGTTTAACTCAATATTCATGATAATTCAATAATTGTTAATGTTGGGGTAAATTATTATATTGATTGGGTTATTATTATAATAATTGTTTAATTATTAAATAATATTATTATTACTAGTTTTGGATTATTCAGAAAAGTGAGGTTGAAAAAATAAGAAAAATTGGAAACTGGTTTGTTTTTCTAAAAATAGATTATATTAGGTACGATTTTACAAAAGATTTTTTGTTATTGCGTTAAAAGGTGCGTCATTATCGTGCATAATTAATTAGAAAATTGACAATATTCTGCATGATTAAACAAATAATATTTTTTAATACTTTAGACGTTTATATATTTATATTTTTTGGTTGTGATGATGGTAATAAAAAAATGGCTTGAAACGGGTATCCCTGACGTGGATTACAAAAAATCTGGTTGACGATATAAACACGCATTGCTCCCTCGTCGGTCTTTTCTGCGGCCTGCCACGTCCGGTATGAGTGAATATTTGACGTGTTTTGCACGAAGGATATCACGCGAGATTTCGCTTTCCTGGAACATTAACGAGCGCTCGCGCGGTTTCGAGTTTGAAATTATTCTCCAATTATCAAATTACCATTTCGCTGTGTGATCGAGGCGAGCCAAGGCGAGACCCTTGAATCGAAAATATCATCGGTTGAAAAGCCAATAAAAGGGATCGAATCTTACGTCATAGCTGCCTTTCGTGCTCGACCTTAAAGTACTACGCGCAAGTAGATTTCGCATCGAGATATCGATGGCCGACTGGACCGACTGTTTTTCCACTTTTTCTATATATTACTGGTCTATGCGATCGGCCATTAGCCGATGACTACTTATTTGATGAATTTCGCTGGAACCACAAAATTACGGTACATATATGTCTATCCAATGAGATTTTCATTGCCGATTACGAAAATTACGCAATTATTCACCGAAACGTTTATATCTTATCGGCCTCATTTTCATAACCAAGCTACTCGTTAAAATTCAAATCGTTGAGAAAATGATCGAACAATTGGTAATACGAGATTTTCGAAAAGGGATCTTCATTACCCAAGGCTCTGAGATAGCCGTCAATGATTCGAAGAGTACGATTACCGTTGAATCCACTATTATTTTAGCGTTTCCGACTTTCCTTTCATTGTTTTGATTAGAGGGGTAGGAAAGGAGGATAGAAAATGGTGGAGAAGGTCTGACATGTGGCCGACGCGGCTTGGTCGGAAAAGCAGAGAGGTGGGGTGAATCCTGTCGGGAGAGGGCCGACAAGAGGCGAAACAAGCCTACAGGGGTGTTGGTGGAGTGGTGAACGGTGTTGGTGGCAGTGAGCGTTACGAATAAGGGAAAGCTTCGTTTCCCGTCTCGGTCTCGCTTTTTCTTGGGGGATAGTCGAGGGTGCGTGGCATCAGGATTGTTGGTGAGGGAGGAAGATAGAGAGAGAGAGAGAGAGAGAGAAAGAGAAAGCGAGGGATGAGGTAGAAGAGGAGGAAGAGGACTAAGCGAGTCGAGAATTGAGGCTCGGTTAGGTGGGGTTGGTGGAAGAAAGGGGAGAGGGGTGGGAAAAGGCACACCGACGTTTCCACCCTGCAACCCTCTGTCCTGGCCAACCCCTCAATCCTCCTCCTCCTCCTCTTCTTCCTTCTCCTCCTTCTCACTCTCGCTCCTGTTCCCTTCCACAGCGCGGGATTCGACGCTGGAAACGCGAGCAGACAGCCAGTCGCTCGTCGTTCGTCGTTCGCCGATGAACAGAGCAACCCTCCGAGCGGCATTGTAACCCCCTCTCCCCCGATCCACCCCCCCGGGAACTCGAGTCCCACACCTCCTTCGACGTCAGTGCAGGTGTGGCGATTTATTCGAGCAGTGATTTCGGACCGAGTATAAGGAAAACAAATAGTATCTATCAGGGGCTTTCGTTATCCCGAGGGAGCGGTGGATCCCCCCGCACAGTCCTCGTCGAATCACACTCGGCTAAACCTCGAATATCTCGCGATGGACCTGCCCGACAATTCGCCAGGAAACAATCACGTGTGTGCTACGACGATCGTTGACTCTCCGGTACTTCGTCCCGTTTAGTTACAACCCCATCTGGATGTGGTCACGTGTGCGAGGGGGAGAGAGACCGTCGGATCCCAGGATATCTCGAGTTACTTCGCTGAACAGGTTGCTGGTGCGGTGGCCCGTTGGATGATCCTTCGATCGAACTCTTTCATTCCGGGTTCATACTTTACGGTCAACCGTTAACGGCCCGGATAAATCGTGGATTCTTTGGCCCTACAATCATGAGGAGACTTTCCGATCATCCCCTTGTGAAATAAGGGTTGGTTATCCAACTTACCCCCTTTATATTCACGGCCGTTAATACCCGACAATCATCGGAAGCTTTAACTATAGGTTTTCGTTTGTTTATTTGGTTCTTTTCCGGTCGTTGAATAGTCCGAATGTTTCTAAAGAATTAGGGGGATGAACTCGCCAGCTCCTCCGCTCGGGTCCACGAGGGCTTTCAGCGCGGGCGCCACCCGATTATTTTCATGAATGAAACGCGAGGGAAAAGTTTTCTCGCGGGGGTGGCACGGGGGTACTCCTCGGAGTTGTATCGATGTACCAACGATCCTATCGTAAGCTGATCGGCTTCGCTTTCAGGGGGGATAAAAATCTTGAGATAAAATAGAAAGGGAAGCGCGATAAGGACTCGATATAATCGACGAGATCGCGGGCAAAGAGCCAAGTTTCCTTTACAATGAAACGGATGACGGGACTAAATCTCAGTCAAGTGGAATCGAGACTTTGTATCTATATCTCTCTCTCCCCCTTAACACTCCGCGTTCTTGGTGATGCTTCGAGTGGAGTTTTCTTATTATTTATTATTTTTTTTTCGTTCTTTTTTTTTTCTTCGCTTTTTTTTCGTGCACGACAAACCCAACCCCCTTCGATGAGTGAAAGTTTTTTTTCGTGCTGTGAGAATTAAGCGGTTGGAGGAGATAAAAAAATATCGCCAACGGAATATTGAAGAGCGAATGACAGAATTTCTGGAGAGGGTGAATTTTAAGAGGAAGAGGGAAAACTCGCGAGTGAGGAAGTACAAAGTTCTCGTGGGTGGAACGGAACTTGTCTCGGTTGGTCAGGCAATGGATCGATTCGACGTACCACGATGCTATTACCTACGACGGAATAACATTAACGTTGCCACATTAATCGCCAAAGAGGACACGAAATTTGTTTCGACGCACCACGAAGAAACGAAAATTTACGAAACACCCGGAAGAGAGAACCGTCACGCTCTCGAGAGCCCACCCTGACTGGGTGAGTCTATGGAATTTCATTGAGTCCCCGTAGTCCCTTTTTTAAAACAAAAAAAAATCTCATCTTTCCGTCGCAGTCTTTGGAACGAGAATATTTAATTTTTAATCATTTCTTATCAAAACCTAACTTCGAGTTATAATATTTGTCTGAAAACAAAAAAATGTTTTCCTTTTATTCAAATTTTTGGGGTATTTGTGTTAAATGGATATTTTGAAAAATTGTTACGCTATTTTTTTTAATTATTGAAAGCAATGTTTTTGTAAGATTATTTTTTAAAGTATTTTTTTATTTTTTTATGCGTCAAAAATGATCCGAGAAGCTGAGTGAATTTATTTCGATATTTTGAAAAATTCGAGAGCTTTTTTTTTTAATTATTAAAAGCAAGTTTTTTTGTTGGTTTATTTTTAAAACATTTTTTTTATATGTCATAAATGATGGGAGAAGCTGGGTTGAATTTGTTTCGATATTTTACAAAATTCAAAAGCTTTTTTTCATTAATGGAAGAATATTTTTCGTTTGCTTATTTTTTAAATAATTTTTTCTTCAATATTTCGAAAGAGGGAAAGAAAAAAAATACAAAAACATGTTCTAACGTCAAATTAATATTTGACAGTGAATTAAATTGTTTATTAATAAAAAAAACAATGGGATAAATTGGATTGGGCTTACTGGAATATTTTAGAAAATTCGAGGACTTTTTTCATTATCAAAAGTAACTTTCACTTCGCTTATCTTTCGAATACATATATATTTTTGATATTTCAAGAGTGGGAAAGAAAGGGAGAAACATAGAGAAACAGGAAAAAGGTGGTTGCGGCAACTTCTCGGTAAGGAGAGAAGCTGGTGGCGAAATTAAATATGGAAATAACGGTAGAGCGTAATTTCCTCGCTCGAGGAGCATCCATTCTAAGCATGGGACTTCGGGCGAGAACGAAACGAGATTAGAAAGAACATTTTTTTAATATTCTCGACTGGAGGCTCGTCGAGATCGAGAGGAAAAGATTTTCAACCAATTTTCGTAGCTTCCTTCATTATTTCCGTTTCCTGCAATTCGTAGTTTCGAAATTTCGGTTTCCAAACTAAAATTTTTGGTCAAAATTCCATTTCGAAAAATCAAATTTCTGCCCGAAATTCGGTTTCGAATTTCGGATTCCAAAAATACATTTTTGACCAAAATTCGGTATCGATATTTCGTTTTCCAGACAAAAAAACATTTTTTGGCCGGTTCAATATTTTCTTTTTTATGTTTTTTTTTTAATTTCATTTGTACGTTTTTGGAAAAACGAAATTTAATCGAAAGAGCTCGAGACAATTATCGTTAATAAGCCAATAAAAGTTTTATTTTTACGTTTTTCGTTCCTACAGGGCGGAAAAGAAAAAAACTTTTTCACTTTCATCAATCAGTGTCGCGGTTTGAACTCGAAAGGAAAAAAAAACAAAAGAAAAACAGCAACCAAATGAATATCAAAGTTTCGAAGAGTCTATTTTCACTTCGCCATCTGAATTGATAGAGTTCGTGAATTCTTCGACAATTTAACTTTATTTCAACCCCGTACATTTTTTTTCAACCCCCCTTTCCCCTGTCACCCTTCAACGTCTCTCCTGATTGCTCGTTTTTTTCATTTCCTCCCCCTGCACTTTTACGAATCCTGCCAGCCATTTCCGTGCGATACATCAATCCAGATATATAAATTAAAGTTCTATACGGCCGATCGATCAATCGGGTCTGCCAGGACCTCGACGTGACGCGCATAAATTCACCCTCGTTTTTCCAAAACACCTCCGACCCTGGCAAAATTAGAAAATATTCAGTTTCTTCTTTTTTCTGCTTGTACGATATTAGTGGATGGATCGTTGGTCCAAAATTGAGAAAACGTAGATTTACAAGACTTGGTTATGCCCTATTTGTTTAAACCTGCCAATAACAAATTTAATAATAAATTTATATTTAGACATTTTTATTTTCCTATTTTTATAACAATTAATACGAATTTATTAAACTTTTGTGTAAATTTTAGTCATTCCCCAAAAAGCCGATAGAAAAAGTAATTTTTTAAAATCGTTTTTAATTTTATAACAATTAATTATCATTTTTAAATATTTAAATATAAACTGTAATATTCTATAGTAAGAAAAAAAAATCAAAATCTATACATTACTTTTTTTTGGTACGTCTAGAAATATTAATTTTCCTTTTTTTTTAATAATAATTCCATTATCGTTAAAATAAATATTTCAGATAAACCGTTGAATTACTAGAAAATAATTAATTTATTATTGTTCCATAAAAAACTGAAATTTTGAAGGTTTCCAATAATTTTTTTGATTTTTTAATATCTCTCGAATAGAAAAATTCAAATGAATCGAAAATAATTAGTTTGTTATTATTTTATTAAGAATTATCCTGCTCAAAAAATTTCCATTTTTTAAATGTTTTTTAAATATTTATTCAACAATATTTTAATCTCGATTTTGCATTTCCGGTGATATTTTTTATTCATTATCGTTGTTCCAACCCTTTATTAAGGGATTTATAGTGCTTGGGTGAATTCGAAAAAATGTATGTTCTCGGTGGTGATGTAAAGAGGCTAAAGGGGGCTAATGACGGTGGCAGGTAATGGGCACCCTCCAATCAGCGAGAAAAACGTACGAGGCCTCTCATCGTGTAATGCGAATTTTTCTTTCCTCTCCCTTCCTTGCCCTCCAAGGGCTATAACCCTGAATAAATTACGACTTGTCCTGTGCGAGACTTACACGTATCATGATCGTCAATTTCTCGACGACCTTCTCGACTTCCTCACTGCCTCGTTAATAATAACCCTATCTTTCACCAATCTCAAATGTATTCACGATCATTGTGAGATTTTAATTGTTACTTTATTTATTGTTCCTTAAGAAAAAATTTGTTTTGGTAATTTAAATTTAAAAATGGGTAATTTAAATTAAAAATATGCCAACTTTTCTAAATCCCAAATACGATTAATTAGAAAGTGAAATGAATTTGAACTATGTCTACAATGAATATTTATAATTAATATTGAAATGATTTATTATTAAATTATTTTTATTTTTAATTTTATTTTTGTGATATTTTAAATAATTTTTTAAATCGAATAATAAATAACGAACCCATAAAAACCCAAACAATTTTGCGTTACGATTTAATTCAACAATCCTTACAGTGTTTGGGTTTGTTTACCCGAATTATAATAATTATAATATTTTTTATTCGTAGGAAAAAAAATATCTAGTCGACACGTGAATTATTTATTAGTCGAAACCAAAATTAATTAAAATTGAAAACTTAAAAAAAATTTATTAAAGAGATAATTAAAGATCTATACGTCATAGTGTTTTTCAAAATTTGAGTCGCATTGAAATTTCGCGCTTCGTCAAATTTTCGAGCCTCCTTGACAAAATTACCAACCGGAAGATTCCTCCCCCGTTGAATTTGTGAGATTTCGTGGACACGTGAGTGAAAGTGAAAAAAAAAAGAAAAGCGCGAGGAGAAAAGCTACTATCACGGGGTTGCAATATAACCCGGACAAAAGTTTCGTCTTCCTATGTGCGAGATACGTCAGACCGTTTTTCACCACCTGCAGGGACGATTTTATTTTGCAAATAAAAAAAAAACATAAAAAAGAATAAATAAAAAAAAGGCAAGAGACACGAAAATGGGAGGAAAATATTTTCCCTTTTGTCCCCAAATTCTCGTATGCAGGGGGATGATAAAAAAAAAAAAGAAACGAATAAGAGCTCGCTAAATGTCCAAATTACTCCAGCATGTGTCACGTTTTATCTCGTTTCGAAGCTAACATGATATCCAACAGGAAAAACAAGTTACAGGAAACCAGGAAACCAACCAAAGTCAAGGGATATTTGATATTAAATTTAAACTTTGGCCAACTCACTGTAACTAATAAATTCGATTTTTAATAAATTTTGTTATTATTATTGTTATAATAAAAAAGTCACGCCCTGAATAAATCTCAGATTTCTGCTTTTGGTCGAAATATATCAATTAGGACTGTTCTTTGTCAGATAAAACACAATTTATTTTTAAAAAAAGTAATTTTAATAATCCTGTATTTTTTTATTTGTCAATAAACATTTTAGCACAACAATGTTAATTTTTTACTAATGATTTACGTTTTTCAATGTTTAAGATTATATTTATACTTTATTGAATTCACTGAATTGAATTTGTCGATAAACTTTTACGTCGATGTTTTTGTAAAAATAAATTTTAATAAATTGAAATTAAAATAGAGAAATTAAAATTGCAAATCACCATCGTAAATTGTTTATCCGGACAAAAAGTAATATAATCCCAATATCTCGAAAATTCAGTTGTTTTTGACATTTTTGTACTGACTAATTTCGATCGAATATTGTTAATAAAAACCATGTCTTTTTTTGCAAATCTGACATTTACGGATATGCATTAAGGGTATAACTTGAACAAACCCAAACAAAGTCAAACGAACTTTTGTGACCGCTGTGCTGTCCATTTGTCCTTCAAGTGACCTTGAACGCCCTCGTTATTCCGTTCACAATGGCCGTTAGTATAAAAGTGTGATCGGCCACCAAGGGCCCGGGTGAAGCTATCAGATTAGGATCCAAATGAAGTTAGGTAAATTCTATACGGACCCAAAGAAATCTTCAATTGAATTTCCGACCCTGAGCTTTCATTTTAGCCCTAGTTCAACCCTTTTTTCTTAATCGAACGGACACCCTATAGAATGAAGTTTCTTCGTACGATTTTCAGGAATGTCGGAGGGACGAGAAGTGGCGAAGAGTTAAGAAGATCAGAAGAGTGGTAAAAGGGTATATAAATTGGGTTGGCATCCCTAGAAGAGGGGTTGAACTCCACCCTCTGGCGTTCGTCATAGGTTTTTCTTTTTGGTGAAAGTGCTGGATAGAAAAGAAAGAAGAAGGACAGTTGAGTCGATGGGCGATGAAGGAGAATGGAAGAAAAAAAAGAAAAATGGCTACCTCGAGATGAGTAATTGAAGTTCGACGAACCGGAAGTGGCTGTTGAATGGGTTTCTCCGAGTGGTAAACAAGAAAAGCAAGAAGAAACGAAAAAGAAAAAAAAACAAAACAAAAAAAACAAACGGTAACGAAGAATGTTGGAGTTACGTAATTCGTCATTGGTCAGTGGGGAACTTCCGGTATACCCGGAAGTGTCATCAGCCCCATTGGGTAACGAAACGGAGCGTTACTTTCCAATTGAAACGTACAACATAACGACGAATTACGTAGGGCGTGGTAGTAGCGAAACCGGTTGGTTGAATTCATCAAGCGTGGTCGTAGCATCGACCCAAACGACCTCCACGACGTCATCTTCGACCTCAACGTCACCTTCAACATCGACGAGTACCAGCGCAGCTGCAACAACTTCCGTTGTTGTCACAAACGACAGTTACGCTTATCCATCATCCATAACCGATCTTTTCGTCTTCGACGACCTCAATGATTACCTCAATCGATTAAACCTCAGCGCTTTTGCCAATATAACCAATTATTACGAGGCCAACTCGTCCAGCCCTTTGAATACAACCAACGCTAGCTGCGATAATTTTGCCAGTGGTGATTCAATCTCAAGGTCATCCATCATCGGTGGCGCCTGCAACGTAACCGATGACGTTGAAAAAACTAACGCCGATAATTGGTGGGCCCTCATACTCGTCGTTGTACCTTGTCTAACGTTGTTCGGTAACGTTCTCGTTATACTTGCCGTTGTGCGCGAAAGGACCCTCCAAACTGTCACCAATTACTTCATCGTCAGTCTCGCCCTTGCCGATCTACTTGTTGCCGTCCTCGTCATGCCCTTCGCCGTCTACGTATTGGTAAGTCCTCCAATATTTTTTATTCTCTCTTGTTTTCCATTCTTGTACTTTCACCATTGTTCCGCCATTTTTAAAACCTTCAATATTTTTCGTTGCACCAACTTCCAACCCCCTGAACTCTCGTAAGCTCTTTCAACGGTTGTACCACTTCCGGTAAACGATTGTTAACGTTTCTCCAAACTTGCCGTTACCAAAAGAGAAGCTTTTTACCTCCCAATGGAAGGTAAACTGGAATTCTCCAATTTGCAGATTCCGATGTTCAACAATGGCTTTATTTTCTATAGTTCCAGCCAGCTGAGATTAAGGGGGAGGCCAGGGGGGGGGGGGGGTTATTGTTTGATTGATCGATTTAGTTTGGTGGTGGCGGTGGAATCTCGATTCCGAATCGAAAGCTTTTGTTGTGAGAGTAACAATAAACAGGAATAATAGCGATAGTAATAATATAAATAACAATAATTATTTATATTTGTAATTATTCTTAGGAGAGCAACGACGAATACTATGTGCAATTACAAATTATAAGAATAATTGCAAATAATTGCAACAACGATAACGATAATATTTATTATTAACATTATCGTTAGTTTCAATGGTTTTGATTAGTGGTTATAATTAATTGTAAAATTGGGAGGAGGAGGAAAAGAATTAAGAAGAATGACAAATAATTAAAAATATGCGAATAACTTATAATTATATGAAAATCCAATAATTAATGCGTCCTGAGAATATAATAAAAATTCTTATTTAGTTAATTATTTATTAATATTGCGAATACGAAATTAATTAGTATTTTAACCTCCAATATTAAACAATAATTATCAATAACCCCCTTTTAGTTTATTAATTGTCTTCAATGGAAAAAAACAACTGCAGTGAACAATACATAAATAAATAAATCAATCAATCAATAAAAATAATACTAAATATTAAAAAATAAGAAAAATAAAAAATAAAAAAATTATTTAAAATTCAACATTCCAGGCCTATAAAATTACGAGTGAAAAAAATGTTTTTATAAAGAAAACAAGATTGGGTGGTAATTAGAGCCGTGAAAAGTTGAAATAAAATTAAACGAACGCTGATAAGATAAATACATCGGAGGTAATAATGGTAATTGAACAGTGAGAGAAAGAGAAACGACGAGGAAGTGGGAAAGAGTGAGTTTTACTGTCAATGATAAATGGAGTTGATAAATGGATTGGCTTGATCGACCGCACTCGATGACACAGCTGTGAACACTGCCAATGGATCTGTCGACGGTTACGTGGAATGAAAAACGCACACAGGGACGGAGGTTCAAGGTGGCCATGGACCATTGTGAATTCCATCAATGAAATCCAACAATTGGCCTGGCTACGTACAACCCTTCATGATTGATGAATCATGCTTTTAATATTTCTGGGGGTATTTTCAACCCTTCCTTTTCCTCTCTCTCCACCTCTCTCTCTTTCTCTCTCTCTCTGCTAATTAAGAGGTTTTAATTACGTGTTAATTACAGTTGACTAGGAATATCCTCATTAATTTTTTGTTCCCTCAGTTTCAACGAATATCCATCAGTATTAATTAATGTTTTTTTTAGTGGCGGTCATAGTTTTAAAAAAGCCACCTTTTTCCCACCTTTTTTAATAGTTTTATATACAGTGCCAATGAGCCATTTTTATCTTGGGTTTTTTTTCAATTTATGGCCAGTCGAATTTTATGCATATTTTGGATTCGTATAATTAATTAGTGGTAGCAAATAAAAATAAAATGGAAAGAGGTTTTGTTATTAATAAATTTTACGTGTTTTAAACAAATTCAGTCATTCTGAATCCCCATTTTTTTTGAATTTTTGATGCTGTTGATAATTATTGTTTATCAGTTTTGTCAATATGAGTTTTTCTTTTTTTTTTATATATGATATTAATGAAGGCATGAGAATTGAAGATTCGAAAGAGATGGGTGGTGAATTTCGGATATAGATCGCTTCGATACCCCTATGTAAGACGGTTGAATGTTTTTTTTTCGATTCGGAAATAGCTTCGAGGGTCTATCCAATCGGAAATTTTCTGCTGATTACGAATATTATCGAATTTTCATCGAAAGCTATGCACACAGCAAAAAAAATCGTGTTTTTAGACGTTTTTTATGATTTTTTCATGGAAATTTTGGGTTTTCGGGGGAATGAATGATATATTCGTGTTCAGGGGATCAAATTACATCGTAAAGGACCTATTAAAAAAATATTAAAAATCAAATTTTTTTTTCGATTTTTGGGCAAAATACATTTTTTCACTAAAACGTCGATAACTTTTTTTCCTTTAGGGTTTGACACTCCACTTTGTGCTTGATCTCTTCGATATGATTTTCTCTTCAAAATGCTTTTTTAATCATTTAGTTCCGATGATTTTTCGATTTTTGGCAGAATTTTAAAGTTGGACCATCGATTTTTACAAATTTTTCCATACATACCCCTTTGCGTTTTTTTTAGCGATTTT
>JAPYZI010001106.1:0-38924 GCA_030523105.1 Ophioninae sp. A BG-2022a | reverse complement strand
GGACGAAAAAAATTTTTTTTCCGTTTTTAAACTCTTAAAAGGGTCTATTTGATCGGAAATTTTCCGCTGATTACGAATATGCCCGAGTTTTTGCCGAAAATGCAAAATTATACTGGGAAAATGCAAAAAACCTTTCTAGAATATTAATTGGACATTTTTCTGCAGCTTACGGTAGTTATCGTAGCGACGGAGGCTACGAATTAGCGCAGTGAACAAGTAACAAGTGACAAGTCCAAAAATATATTGATTCTTCTTTTTCAACGATATTTTTAATTTTTTTTTCAACGATATTTTCAATTATTTTTCATCGATATTCGCAATTATTTTACAACTCTTCTTTCGATGGTTTTTAAACAATTTCTTTCGATTAATAAAATATTAAAATTTCGGTAAAATAAATTTCGGTTTGCCCAAGGCTAACGGGATTTTATTTTGACTGAAGGGCGCGTCAAATATAGATATACATTCCATTCTGAACGTAGAAAAAATGAGGGGGACGGAAACTCCGGCGCGTCGAGTTCGCAACGCGCGCCACATTTCGCAATCCAAACATAATAAAATATATATAAATTGCATCGCGTTGAAACTTGCCATTTATGGTGAGTAAAATCGTCGTCGTGAAAATTGAAAGTCTTTCAGTCGAGAATATCGCAATTGTCCTCATTCTCGACCGTAATAATGTTCCGTAAAGTACACACGAATAAATATTTCGATTAAGTGAAAAAACAGTGTCGAGTGATCAGCTCAATGTGAGAATTGACGAAAAATCGTTGCTTGAAGGAACACGAATGAAAAGGAAAGCAGAGAGGATGCTTCAGGAACCCAATATTCAAGGTCAATTTATTATTGCAACCGTTAAAATTGCTCATCAAGCTTAAAAAAAATTTTTTTTCGAAAGAATAATTTTTTAAATGGTATGCACAATTTATCGATGTCCAATGAAAGGATTAACGCAAAATTTGGTACTAACTAACATTATTAATTCTAACATTCTAATTCTAATTAGTAATTCCAATAAATTCCAATTCAAATTAATCAATTAAATCTGAATCTAATCAATGAATTAATTCTAATTAACTAATTAATTAATTCTAATTCTAATTAATAATTCTAACATTAAGTAATTCTCGTAAGAAAATTACTAATATATTACTTCTTATATAACCCAATTTTCGTATAAGAAAAAGCTCGCAAAATTAAAATACAAATTCATATAAAAAAAATAACAACAAAAAAGACGATGCCATTATTCAAAACAAAAATAATAAAAAAATTAACGATACCACCATAAAAAAAACATCACAAAAAAAAGCAGGAGAAATGAAACTAAAATTTTCGAAATCTTTGGGACTTTTAAAAAATAAAAGAGTGTCGATAATAACAAAAATGAACGAAACAACAACAAAAACAACATAATCACCATTAACTGCATCGCCAAATACAAAAACAATTAATTCTCAATCCACAATTATAATTTTCTCAAATGAGAATTCGTAAGGTCATCCAATTTTTTAATCAAGTACCATAATCGAGTACTCCATCAACCAGTCAGCCGATAGCTCGTATCGGGCCACGTGATGCAGAGAAGTGGCCTCAAGTGGCCCCGAAAATAAACGAAGCTACGTTTTCAGTGGTTGGAAGTTTGTACCACGTGAGGAGTGAGGAGGGGGGAGATGTTTTCGTTTGCTGACACGTGGATAGTGGAAAGCACAAATTTAAGGGTCGTCCAGTGAGCCTCATTGTGACAAGGATAGAATAATGGCTCTAGCCTAAAAATATTTCTACACCGTTCGAGAAACAAACAAAAATAATAAAGCATTGCAAACATCAAAGTTATTTAAATTATCGTTACAGGGTTGGATTCCGGTTGAGAAATTTTGTGATTGGTCGATTCCAGAAAATAATGGATTTCTTTTTACTAGACCTAATATTTTTAACCGATCCGGCTCTATCCCGTTAGAGTTCCGTAAATGATGACACAACAACCTGAAGGCTGCGTTCTGTCGGTAAATATAGATCGACGACTGTCCTGAATGGGCAAACCAGCAATTTGCAATTATATTGTAATAATGAGTCAAAAATTGTAATCGTTATTACGATTAATCTTAATAATCAATCGCAATGACTATCAATTGATGATCATTGTTGACTGATCGGTTATTGATGATCTTTCATTTTGACCCAAATATTACAATTATCGAATAAATGCTGCATCAGGAATAATAATTTTTCCAATGTTTAATGAGACAGCTCTATGTTGATCGAGCCTATTGAGCTATTTAACTTCTCATTGGCGCTTGGATAACCTTCTCTCAAACGCCTCTATTAATTCAACTCTCCCTTTCTAAGCCATTTCAAAGGCACATATCACACTACATGCGATATTTATAAACCACGTGTAATGCCGCGCTGTAATGTGTACCCGTTGGTTAAAACGGAATTATCAAGCTTATTTTGATGGGCATTTCGACTTGGATTTTACACGGAAAGGAATTTTTTCGCGGGCTGGTTTTGTTTGGGTTTGTTTGGGTTAGGTTTTTTTAAATTATTTCTTTGCGGTGTAATTTTCCGAAGATTTTTGTCGGTACGCTTGAATTATTATTTTTTAAATTAATTTTTTTTTTTCAATTAAAACGATTGATTAAAAATTGAATTTTTAAATTAATTGATGCAAAGTTAATTAAATTGATTAAAGTAAAGTTGATTGATTAAATTTGAAGCTAACCAAATTTAAAAACTTGGTTTTGTTTGGGTTTGTTTGGGTTAGGTTTTTTTAAATTATTTCTTTGCGGTGTAATTTTCCGAAGATTTTTGTCGGTACGCTTGAATTATTATTTTTCAAATTAATTATTTTTTTTTTTCAATTAAAACAATTGATTAAAAATTGAATTTTTAAATTAATTGATGCAAAGTTAATTAAAGTGATTAAAGTAAAGTTAATTGAATTAATTAAATTTGAAGCTAATCAAATTAAAAAATTTAAGTATCATTAAATTTTTTAATTTGAACTTCGCAAATTATATTAAAACTAATCAAAACTCCGATAAAATAAAGGAGTGATTTAATTTACGATCTTTTTAAGAAAATATATATTTTTTTTTGTAACCTTTTAGAAAAAAAACTTAGGCATTTTTTTAAAAGATTTTTTTTGAATTAAAGTTTAATAAATATGATTTTTTGATGTACGAGTATCATTAAATTAAATTGTTCAAAATACCAACAAATAGATTTTCTTACAGTTGTTCGAAATTTTGTTCTTCCGGCGTAATTAATTTATTGTCACAACCGTTAGTAGTATTTTCATTAAATCCTTTCTCCGTGAAAATTCCGATAAAATTGGGTATACAGGGTGTCCCAAAAAAGAAACGATATCACAAACGCTGTCAGATCAGCTCACGCTGATGCAGCTGTCATATACGAAGTATTATTTTAAGGTAGAGATTTTCACGAGTTTGTTTGGGTTTGGAAATCGTACTTTCGTTGACGTTATATTTGGTTATGTTGTATCGTAACGAGCTGGTGTATTAGTACTTAAGATATTCTCGTTGGTTTATGGGACACCGTGAATAAATTAGTTGAGCATTTTTTTGTAGAATTTACTTTTACCTGTTCTATGGGAATTTTATGGGAATTTACTTTTACCTATTCTATAGGGATTTTATGGGAATGCACTTTTACCTATTCTATGGGGTTTTTATGGGAACTTTATGGGAAAAATGAAGAAAATTGTTAAATATATCAGAATTTCATTCGATAATTCGAAAAAATAGTAGAAATGCCTGTTTTTTTTTCCGGAAGTCATTAAATATGAAAAAACTCACATCCGGGTGAAGAACCTTTGGCCATGGTGATTCTGTACGGTTGATAAGTAGGACCATGAATAACTTTTCCGTACATCGATCTATCCATCGCCATTTCGCGTAATCGTCGCAAAGTCGTTTTTTTTTTAAATCACAAAATAGACACTCGTCCGCAGGCGTATTGATAAAACCCTTCGTTATCACGATTCAACGAAACGTCATTTTCCGTCGCACTTTCACGGTGAAACTTCAAGAACCAACTTCCTGGAAGATGTACATTTTTCGCTTTTTTTCAAATCGAAAATACCGTTTTTTCAAGTCGATTTTTTTCTTTTTTTTACTATTGTTTATTTATAAATGATCAGCCTGATGAGCGTAACAGTCAATTGTCGAATGAGACTCGAGCGTCGCTAGAAAAAGTACGTCGAGCGTTAGAACACTCGCCGGTTTATCGTCTCTCACTCTTGATCCCTATACACAGATTTCTTTAAATAAACCGCGGTGAGAGTCGTTCACGCTTGTGTTTTCCGCGTGTGACCGACGATTCTCTCGCGCTCGTCCACTGTTCTTAAACGCACGGGACAAATTGTTTACGACCCCTGGACTATAAACGATCGAGTCCCCAAAATTGACAATTTTAATACCGAAATTTTCGAATTTCTTACGAACAAACGTGAAAAATCTTAAAAACATCGAATTTTAAGAAATACTGATTTATAAATTGTTTTAAAAAAACATTTAAAAATCTAAGAGATAATTACTCATAAATTGTTGAATGATCGATTCCCTAAACTGAAATATCACGATACCGTCGATTCTTAACGGTTTTAAGTTTCATATTTTTTTTACTTATTTTTTATCCGCCAGATGAGCGACGATTTTTTTTTCTCTCGCGTTTAAATAAAATTATTATTTTTATTTTATTATTGTTTTTTATATTCCTATTTTTATTAAACTTCTTTTTTAAATATTCATTATTATTATTATTATTATTATTATTTGTATTAATAATATATTATTATTGAATGAATTTTTGTTAACAAAGATCATAAAAATTACTATTATTATTATTATTATTATTATCATTATTAGATTTATTCATTATTTATTATTATTGGCGTAATCGATCTTGTTACTGTCGCCGCTATTATTATTTTGTATTTTATTTTTATATGTTCGAGAAAATAAACGCACGATAATTTTAACGATAAAAATATTCGGCTAAACATTACGAAAATGAATTAAAAGTATTAACAATTTTACGTGTTACGGAAAATTAAACGGTTTTTTTTTTGTTAATTTTATTTAATCATCGAATTTTACACGTTCGCGACGAATTTTTCGCCGATGAAATGAACAACTAGACCGATGTCACCAAGGTTATTTAACGGAGAAACGGAACGACGTGAATTTTTGCTAAATCATTATTTATTTACTGTTCGACACGATTTGTCGTGATTGAATTGCGAATATGACGTAAAAAGTGAAGTGCGGCGATGAAACACGCGGTTTCACGCGAGCCACTTGTTGAGTCGATAGCTCAGTGAAAACGAAAAGCTCGCGTGCACAAGAACCTATGGCGAGAGGGGGGGGGGGGGGGAATCTCTGCGCCGGGTGCGTGCGGTATAACGAGAAGAGGGAGGTTGATGACTCGTCGACGTTCCACGATATACGCGATCTTCTCAGTTTCCGCGAGTCCTATAGAAATCCCGAAGAGTGTGGAGGCTTTTCTTTCTTTTTGCTTTTTTTTTCCTTTGCCACTTTATTCCCTCGCTTTTCTTCGATGCAGCCCGAAGCGTTTTCTACTCGGGTGAGATCGTCCCTAAGGAATTTTTCCCACGTTTCCTATTGGACTTTCAATGACAATTTTCTTTTTCAGCGCATCGAAATCTTCGAATTTTTTTTGTCGTTTCCTATTGGATTTTCAAAGACAATTTTCTTTTTTGCTGAATTAAAATGATTATTTTTTAATATGTCTTGGAAGAAATTATTATTTTTGAATAATAATTTTAAAGAATTATGCATGAATTGTTAATGATTTTTCGATTATTAATGATTATTGCCGAATTGAAATTATTATTTTTTTTAATGACCTCGTGGCATGGTTTATACGAGGTTTGTTCGAGACGTATTGTGACTTTTCAAATTTCAATTTTAACGTGTCTCTGATATATGTTGATATTATCAGCCATTTTGCATGTTCAGTTTTATTTTTTGATAGATACAGAAGTTAGACGTCTTTTGGTACGCTTGGAGATTTATTTGCTATCGAAAACGATAATGTAAGTGCTTAAGTATCGTTGTTTGTTCGTAATGTTTTTAGCAAAAAAGAAAACCGTTTGTTCCCGTCACAAAACTAAAATCAGCCGTGAAAAGGACAAAGATTTTGTGACGATTGAGGAAATAAAGACTGGATCGCTGGGAGAGCTCGAGGCTTCACCAAAAAGCGCATATCGGCGAGTTTAACTATACAGATATAAACTTATTAGAAATCACAGGTAAGGTCCTTGATGAAACATCAAAAAAATATACTGCTCTAGATTACTTTCTTTCTTATTAATCATTAATTAGCCCAATTTATTATTTATTTTCTATGATTACTGATTAACCAAAGTTTCTAGGGTGTTCATCGGCAGAATCTGCGACTCAATTGTAATTTTTGAAACGTTATTGATTTTGTTTATTTATTTATGGTTTGAGTTTTTGTAGTTGAAGTTTTCAACGTTCAACAAAAATGGATTGTCGATAAGCCATCTTGCAGAGAAGGAAGATGAAGAGATGGGGAGAACTTGGCATTGAATTTTTACTGACCGGATGAGTGACTCATATCCTTAAGAATTCCAATAGGAGAAAAACGGGGTTTGGAATTTCACCGTTGAGCACCTATTAAAAAATGGTGTGTAAAACGTGAGCCAAAGTGTCGTGTCATTCATACTTGAGACTCGAAGCATCTTTTAGACAATCCGACATGGATGTCATTTACATTGGTCAAAACCCTGCGCTTACCAGTGTTGAAAAACTGGAATTTTTATTCTGCGTAACTCTGAATTCTTCAAGTCTTGCATTTCCACTTGAGAGTTATTCTCATCGTTCGCAGAATAAACGAGCATTACTTCGTACCTGTACAGAGATAAAGAAAGTTGGAAAAACGCTTAATGTTTACGAATGGAAAAATCGAAGAAAACGTCGAAACTTTCGAATTTCCCGCGAGAGAGAAAATGGCATAATTCACGAGCTCGACAAGCGCACTCGTGGATTATACGACGCCCGAGAGCTTGACGAATCCGAAAAACGCATTTTTTTGTTTGTCCATCAGCAATGCTGTTAATCACGGCAGGAAAAAAACAGCGAGAAACTCTCGAGGGCAAGTGGGAAGGAACTAAACTAAAAACGAAGTGAAAGCGAGCTCGTTGATATTCCAACTTACGAGGACGATGAGGATCTGACGTTTCGAAATTTGAGGTTGTAATTTTGTTTTTAAGGTTAAAGCCTTGGGAGATTAGTTAACTCACCTAGATCGTCCATTGCTTTTTTGTCTCGTGTTGCGGTCCTTCCAGCTGCACTCCGCACGAGGCACAAAAATTCTCGACACTTGTATTTTGCCACTCAACGACTCGCGATTCAGTGTCGAGTGATGTAAAAAAGGAAGAATGACGATAGATAATCCCGAACTGTCGTCTCTTGCGATGATAAAGCCGCGGTCACTCGGAGCAGGACTGGCACGAGAAAAATTCTAACATGGTGGCGAGCTATGTGTTTCTCGGAATTTGCGCCGCGCCTTGGCGCGACACCGAGACAAACAAATCACTTCGTTGCGTCCCCGTAGCGACCGAACGGATATGAAATCTTTCCGCTCCCCAGCTCGTATCAACAACGTGATATCTCTACTATCTTATTGCGATTTTATTCACTTGGACAAGAAATCCGTTTCGAATGCAACTCGCGGAGTGCACTCTTTTTTTCGTTACAAACGAATGCGCATGCTCGGTGAAACTTTTAGGTTGGAAATTTACGATCTTCGAAGGCGCGTCGGCCCGAATTGAAACAGATGATCAAGTGCGGCAGCCAGATAACGTGATAGATTGGTCGACCGATCACGACGGATAATTTGAGATACCAATGATGCGGACGAGTATAACAAATGAACCCGGTAAGCTCGGCGAGAAGCCGGTGTTATTAAAGTCCCCACCCCTCACATTTTACTATCTTACAACTTTTCGTTGCATCCGCACCACGTGACCTATCGCCGTGACAGCCAAGATTGGCGCAACGATGAGAAAAATCGCCTGTCAGAAAGAATATTAATTCGTCTATACAGAAATAATCTACGAAGTCACGGGCATTGCATCAATCGTCAAGTTGAACAGCTGATAAATGAACGTTCAGCTTTTTGTTCCCGATACCTGCCATAAAAGGGAACTGTTTCTTGTACAAAGAAAATCACGTACTTCGAAGTAAGTCGACTCGGTGCACAAGGTCACAAAGATAAGATAAAGTTGAGAAGAAACATTGTGATACGAGAAAAAAAATTTCTTCTTGACTACTTGACTGGAATCGAGTTCGGTTGGAAGACAATTGCATCTTGTCATCGGTCTGAGCTGCAACTCTGATTTCTCTGTGTACCATCATTCGTATCCCTCGTTGCTGTTAGATATTCAAAGAATCATCATGGCAGCTGCACTCCCGGTTGAAAGCTTAAAAATTGAAGAGCGGAATCTCCATGTGCCCCAGCTTGACGAAATAAAAAATGGTCAGTAAGAAAGCAATTCCGCAAACATCTAAAATATTACCGTAGCTATTTAATTCTTGATCGAACAATTGCCCTTTGCTTCTTTAATTAATCAATTGCCGATGAAAATTTACATTGATAATTGGATCATTTTTACATTCATTGGCAGTGGTGCTTCCAGCGTTGTTAAAGAACTTTGCAGAATGTACCGTGGAAGTGGTCGACTGTCCGGATCTGACCAAAAACCCCTTCGGTCTTGCCGCTTCAGGTATTTTTATGCTTTATTTAGTGTTTCTCTTATTTACTTGATATAACTTCATTCAATATCCAACATCGCAGTAAATACTCACGTGGGTGATAAAGACTTTAATTTATCAAGGGTTGGCTGGGAAGCCGGTAATCCTGGAAATCGGTGGGCCTGCTTATTTGCTACCGCTCGTCCAACGAGACAGATTGTACGATATTCGGCCGATTTTGAACAGGCTGAATTATGGAGAACACGCTTTTGTCGTTGGTGCTGGAGCTGGACCGTGGCCTTATCTTTCTCGCAATTGTGAAGTATGAATTTAAATAGGATATTTCAAGACATCTGATTAATATCAGTTGCAAGGAAGGTTTGGAAACTCAACGAAACTCATTCGGATTAATTTCAGATGATGATGAATGTGGCGGTGGCACCTGGCTCGTTGAAGAACGAGACGCGTTTGGCTTGGGTGGACAAAAATGACAAGTGCATCCTGGAGGAGTCAATAGGGACTGACACGCGATGCGCCCTGTTGGCCAATCTGTACGCTAGCCAAGGAAAAGCCGGAAAAGTTTTGCGCGTTAGTGCGAAGAAACGCACAGGACAATTGGACTTTATCGCTACCATGCAGCGAGCTCTCGCGGCCAAATATACTGATCAACTAGTCGGTCAGTAAAAACTTCTTCGACACCAAGCTACTATTAAGAGGGCGATCAATGACATTGAAAACTGCAAAGTTTATTTTTAAGAAAATAATTAAATCCAGATACATAAATAACAATGTAACAATAAGATAATAAGCGAAATAGTGAAATTTTGTCCAATTTATAAAAAAAATATGTTCGTTCGCAGGTATGGGAGGTGCGTTCCTCTTGAAAGAGGGTAAAGTTCATCAGCACGTAATGCGAGACTTTTCGTCGACTCCGCTGAATACTTCGAAGGAATTGGACAATTGGTTGCGTTTCTACGAGATGTCATCGCCTCTAGTAGCCGTCGGTACTTTTGTATCCGCAGAAACCGAGCTCGATCTGCGGGTTCAACATTTCCACAGCTTCGGTCATCAGGGTGAAGGAGGACACTATCACTACGATACCACTCCTGAAACCGTCGAGTATCTGGGATACTTCAACGTGTGTGACAAGTTGTACCGTATCGATCAAACACCCAACAAACTTCAATTCGGCAAAGACTAAGCTTTGTTCAAGTCTGAAGAGATCGGCCGTTCAGAATTCGGTAACATTCAATGCCAATTGGATACGGGACTTCCACTGTTTTGTTTATTGTTAGTAGCTTCAGGAATTGAAATACCACAACAGCTCGATGGAGGATCGAAATTTCATTTATCTTTTGCAAAGAATAAGCGAATTGAGAATTTTCGGACAAGTCTTAAAACGATCGGCAAATTTCGGAATTTTTTTCACAAAAAACTCATATTGTTTTATAATTCTGTTATCGTAAATGTTTTTCTACAAATAGACCAATCGATTAGTTGATAA
The DNA here is from genome assembly GCA_030523105.1 of Ophioninae sp. A BG-2022a. NCBI lineage: Eukaryota > Metazoa > Arthropoda > Insecta > Hymenoptera > Ichneumonidae > Ophioninae sp. A BG-2022a. The sequence continues at coordinate 28,655 of JAPYZI010001106.1, read as the reverse complement.
TTCAATGTGAACATATATATGCATAACAGATACTTTTTGTTTTACTAAAAAAAAAAGTAATTACGATTTGCATCGTTTTGCAAATATTTCCAAATACGCTCTAAAGCCCAAACCGATTAACTTCAATTTCTTAACGAATTACATCCGAAAACTAGCTCCTTTTTCGGTTGTCAGAGTATTTCCATACCTGAAGACATTTTTCAATGTTTATATGAACAATATTTTTGATAATAAATTCTATTTCCGTATACGAACAATCGAAGGAGTAAAATCAAATCGTTCGCTACCGAAGAGTGTCCGATAAAGAAACGTAAAGAGTAAGAGAGGGGAGAGGCTCGAACGTTTCTGATGGTAAAATAACTTGAAGTTGCAAGTTGCACTTATCATCGCTGTTTCAATTTCCACGTTTCAATAGCTCTGTATGTTATAGTTGTCGTTATCTCCGAGTATTGCGTAACTCGATCGGCGAGAGTTTTCATCGGTTTCAGCGAGTATGCCGCATTCGTGTTTATTTCGTCGGATCGGGAGTGTTTTCGATGGCCGATCGTGAAACAATCGCGTTGTGGAAAACGGATCTTGGCCGAGGAGATGAGAGACCTTCAGTTCTCGATTTCACGTAACGAAAGTTCGAACAGGCGTCGTTACTCGATAATCCGTTGTAAGCTTCTCGACGTATAAGCTCAAAGCCGCGTCTTTTAATTGTGGCTCGCGGCCGCGATCGTTTTGTCGACCAGATGTCCGATCAGCAGTTCGGTAGCAGGCGTGACGGACGTAGTTCGCTCGACGTTCCATTTACGTTCATCCCGTACATCGTTGATGAGAGTTTCGTTGTCGTCGCGAAAAATTTAGTCGCTTTTAGCTCGTAACGACAAATAAGGAAAATTATTGGAAAGGCAGACGTTATGAAGTTTAGCATCGAACGTACGACGTCCTACAACAGTATACATCCGGCTTATCAGTACACCGAACAATTTGACAATAACGTCGAGAATTATAGGGAAGGTACGAGATGGCTCGGTATTCTACTCGCGTTTATTTCCGGTGCTTTCTTCACCATTAGCTCCGGTCTCGTAAAAGCTATCAGGAGCGTTGATCCCATGGTTTTGCTCGGCATAAGAGCGAGCCTTCAGGTTGCAGTTATGGTCGTTTGTGCATGCAGGGCAAATCAGAATCTTCTTGGACCGAAAGGCTCTAGAATGCTTCTTCAATTGCAGGTGAGTTTCCTACTCTATTTCTCGTCGTGTAGGCGGTGAAATTGTTGAAATTATAATTACTATTGTTATTGGTGGCAAGAATTCGTTCATTTGTATTTATTGCATAAATTTAAAGCTGTATTAATTAAATTGTGCATTGAAGATTTTTTTTTCAATTAGTATTACTCTTAGATAATGAAATTGTTATTTTTTGTTGCAGGGTATCGTAGGTGGTGCAACGTTGGCCCTGTTGTATTACAGCTTCCGGAAGTTACCACTCGGTGATGCGACGACGATCATCTTCAGTTCACCGGTGATCGTCATTGTCATGTCCTTCCTCGTGCTGAAGGAACCTTGCGGTTTTTTGCGTGCCGTTGTAATATGCGCCCTATTTGCGGGAGTTGTTTTAGTGTCCAGGCCACCGTTCATTTTTGAGGTAACACTAGCGATTCAACAGCAAAGTTTTTATTAATTTGCCATTTGACGATGACAAACCAGAGCACGTTTTTTTCTTACTTTTTTTTTAGCGATTACGGGTTTAGTAATTTGTTTTTCCAATTGGAATAAAGCGATTAATTCAGTTGTCCTTTCCAGACTACTAGAAAGTTTGGAATTTTGATGAAACCATTGAATTTTAGAAATAACGGAACATCTTCATCAGCGACCATCGTGTTTTCAGGCTCACAGGGAAAAAACGTACGACGTGATGGGTTACGTATTCGCGATACTGGCGGCTTTCTTCACCGCTCTGAACATCGTAGTGATGAGGAAATGTTCGGAAATTCACTTTTCCGTATTGGTGTTCAACTTGTCTGTGTGGATACTGTGCTCAGCGATATTTTTCTTCTTCTCCGTATCCGAGGCTCAAAAGCGGGTCGCGATTTTTCCGCGTGACTGGATGACCTGGGGATTGATAAGTCTTGTTTCCATTACGGGACTTCTGGGTCAAGTATTGGTCGCAAAAGCTCTGAAAATCGAAAGTGCCGGCAAAGTTTCGGTAACGCGTTCTCTCGACATAATTCTCGCTTACGTCATTCAAGTTTACTTCTTCGGTGAAGCGCCAACGGAAACGAGCATAGCCGGGGCTATTTTGATTCTCCTTTCGGTCATTTGCATGGGATTCGAGAGAGAAATTTATGGCTTTTGCGACTTTATACCTTGAAACTCCGCGGTTCAACGAAAACAACGAAACGAAAACTCGATTTTTGGTTTTGCCAACAACAACAAAAAAGGAACCCGATGAATTACGAGCGAATGGGGTTTTCGGTTCGCAGAGCCGATAAAAAAGGACTTATGATAATACGCGAGTGGCAATTGCGGATGTTATTTCTGGGCGCGACAAACCGGTGTCACATGCCAACGAACATGAATTATGCCTACACCTGTTGTGTTATCCGGCAAAGATTAGCTTCTCGAACGATGACCGAGGGACTTCGAGATTAATAAAAAAAAAAATAAAATACAAAAAGAAATCAACGACACACGTGTGTGCAAAAAAAACACGTAATTTTGAAAGAATAAAATCAACAACAGAAGATAAGCAAACGAAAAATACACATTTCCAACGAACATGTTCGAATGTCGACTATCTTCGATCTCCAATTTGGTCCAGCGAATCCAACGGTATTGTTGCGGAAGAAAATCAAGCGCAACCAGTGTACACGTGAAGCGTACAAATTATTCGAGTAAGCCTGAATATCGGATGTCTCATACAAAATTTTATTCACTTCTCAAATTTGAAATTCGAGACATATGGCTCCAAGAATTAATAACGACGATAATTACTCGTGTGATACAACGCTACAGAATAATCAACAACGTATTTCCGTAGCTTTGACATTTGTGAAATATTTTTTTTTTTTTTTTGCGTCCGCCGTTGTTAAGACAGTTCGAAACGAACAAACAAAAAATAAAACACAAATTATTTATCTCCATCCGTGAAACTTTCTCGGTTAAACGATTGAATACATTTGAATTGTCCTCCCCCGAATTCGCACCGAAACTTCGGTCACTTATCCATTAATGATTTATTCAAAGAAAAATACAACTACGATTAACAGTAAATTGCATCATCATACCATGTGTCTCGACAATATGTACAATTTACTACTATCTACGCTTCTCCCGTATCAATTTTCTTTCTCTTTCGTTCGTTATCCACCCGACGGTTTGCAAATCCGTGGGTCGCGGGACCACTCCACTCACAACTTTTTCATTAATAATAAACGTAACTGTTGCCGGAACAGAATTTCTGGCTCTTCGTAATTGCTCCTCTATCGATCGTTTTCACATTGTTTGTTGTTGGCTTTCTTTCGTCTCCTTTTGCGAGTGTAAACTACGTAGATTGTTACAGAACATCTTTTATAGTAATTTTGTTTGTTGTTTTCCCTTAAGCTAGTCTGTGACGTATTGGGGTGTACATATGTATATATATAAATAATATATAAATATATATATATATATATACACACATACACTACATTTTAGTTCACGTATGTATAATAGATCGTAAGATTTCATCATCTTGCTTTTCTTCTCAATTAAAATTTAATCATGCAACACATCGTTTTTGTTTTCGTAATGTATATACATACAGTATATATATATTCAATAATATACTATACGTACGACGTAACGTAACTAATTAAATGTATATTAACTTACAGAGTTATTCAAAGATAAAGCACAGTTACTTACAAGATTCATGATCCCTCATGATCGCAAATAAATCATTTTTTCTTTTTTTCTTTATTGTTGTATATTTCTTACTTGTATCTTACGAACGATCGTATTAAAAATTTGTCCTGATAATAATAATTATTATTATTATTTACTGTTTCCTTCGCAACATTTGTTACACAAATGGTCTGTGTGATGAATTTTCTTTCGTTTTCACGTGGGTACTTCGCCCTTGGTTTTCATCAAATTTATCTCGCGTTGAGTTAAAAATCGCCGCGGTCCGAAATTTCATATCGAGGCTCGAAAATACCGCCCCTTTTGATCATTCCGCATAGTTTTATGTAAATTTGTGTTTACGGTGAGGGAAGGGGGGGGGGGGGCGGGAATTCACGTGTTCGATAAATTGTTCAATTCGTCGTTGCAACGTTGGTTCTCTATTTTCTTCATTTTTTTTTTTTTTTAGAAAGAGTCGTATCCTCGTTTCATCTGTACACGTAAGGCAAGTCACTAAATTCATAGCAATCCAAGCTGTTTGATTTTGTACTAGGAATTCTTCCTCTTTCCGTAACCCTCCCAATATCTCTGTCGTTTCCCTCTTTCCTTTCGTTCCGTCAACGGAGTTATCGAGTATTCGCCATTTTAATTCGAATGACCGAACGAACAATGCTCGTACTTCAATTTTTACGTTAAATACAAACAGTATAAAATAGCACAGCAAAACTAACGTTTTGGATATTACATTTGCTTTAGGATCTCTTTCTCACTTTTCTTTTCTTCTCTTTCTCTCTTTTTTTCATCGTTCCTTGTCGTCTCCCACGAGAGGAATGTCCGAAAATTATACGTTATTAATTTTCTTCTTCATCTTCTTTGACCACCCGCGATATATTGTACTCTTTGTCCTTGAATTTCGTTTCATTCGCCCCGACGAGATTCAGCTAATTTCGACATGATCGTGACTAATCGAACCGACCGGGTCACTCAAGGTTCAACAAATAATACATTCGAGTTTCGTTTTATTGAAATGTAAAAGGGAAAACATTTTCTTTCTCGCACATTCTTCACCCATAAATCGATATACTTTTTTTTTTCTTTCGGTTACTCAAATTATCCACGTGTTCTCCAGACGATCAATTGGATCGGAGCTAAAAGTATTTTGTTCCCAAAAAATGTAATATCATCGATCGAAAGAATCGAGAAATCAATCGGACTTGGAATTTCCGTCGAGTCCACCGAGATTTTGTTTTTTTTTCGACTCGTAAAAGTGCTCCAGCAATCGCGTTGCTACCATCGTGCGCGTTTGCACCGTTGTTTAATTTTTCTGCTTGTTCTTAGCTTCTTTTTCATCTTATTATGTAATTACATCGGTCGAACGATCGTCGAAATTAATTCTACAAATTGTGATGCGTTTGAAAATGTCACGGTAACGCGAACAATAAATAATGTCACTTCGCTGCGTTAGAATAGATTAACTGAATCCGTCGGAACAAAGATCCTCGTTAATCGTACCCGCATGTACCGACGGGAGGAAGAAACTTCAATTTTTTCAACGCTCAAATCAACGATGGGCAAAAATACGATCGTGTCCGCTGTCAATTGTTTTGTTTATATCTCACACCCTGGAATTGTCAATTCCATATGACCCGAGCGGAGAATTCGCAATGTCTGTACATTTTACGGACCACACATGTGCTTTGGTTAGGATTGAAATGTCGAAGGATCGCGACCGACCGATCTGCACGAAACGAGGGAGAAGAAAGGAGGGGGGAAGGGAAGTAGAAGAAACAAACGAACAAAAACTGTATCGCCTTGAATCGCGCTTCAGAGACCATGGCAAAATGAACTTTAAATACTAAGAACAGAAGACGACGAGATATAATCAAAATAGAATTGGATCAAAGTCAACCGAGCAATTGATAATCGCGATATAATTAACGAACATTGAGGTTATTAATAAGAATGGAAAGAATCGGGACGATAGATCGTACAAGGGGTGTACCTTTGTAAAAAAAAAAGAAAAGAAAAAGAAAAGAATCGCGTTCTCTTGCTTTTCGTTCGACGAGCGATCGTCCAAACAAAAATGGAAGAAAAAAAGATCAGGGTTCTCGCTGCTTCGATTTGGTGCGTGTTTATGTGTATTTTTTTTGTTGTAATTATCACTCTACGCCGATTCGACGAACGGTCTGAAAAAGGGACGATTTTTACTGAAAGGTTTCAGCTTTTTCAACGATGCCGAGTGGCTCGATCGAATTAAAAAATAAATCTAACCCTTGCATGATATCGCAGGGGAATGGATCCCGGAAATTGGACTTCTCGTTAGATTGAAATAAAACGCATTATTTTTACGTTGCACCATAATGTCAGTCGCGAGGTTTTCTTACTCGAGGGATTTCGTCATCGTGGTAGGCAGGAATACGATATGGAGAATTTGAAATTCATTTTAACAAGATCGATGGGCTTCGTTAAATGCACACTGGAAAACAACAAAATGTTTCGAGTTTTTTTCCGTACAAAATAACGTTAGCAGCGTGACTATGGTATTTCTTACTGAAATCGCCTTCCATCGAATTTTTCGAAGGCGGGGAGAAAAATACGACTTCGAAAGGGCTGCCAGTTATGTTGCAAAGAAATGGGATGAAATTTGTTGTACGTTTTTCTATGTATATCGTATAATCGTATTATTAAAAAAAAATAGTTTTCCAGTCGTTTTTAATATTCCCATATCGGTTCCGAGCGTAAAACGGTGATGACATCTCCGAGCACAAACCGCTGCGTTTTTTTCCAGGATAACGAGAGCCAGCGAATATCCGAGATACGCGCGTACCAGGCGAGGATGTGGCAATTCAATGCGAACGACTCGATGTAAGGTTAGATTTCAGGAGGGCGGGAAGCAAAGCATTATCCTGCCTCGAGACAACGGAATCAAATGTGTATAGGTACGTGTATGAGTAATTCGGCGCGACTGCCGAAAACTGCCGCGCACATTTCACAGGTATACTCGAGGGTATCGGGTATGATAGTCTCGGGTATATCCTCGGCGGGTGTTATCGTGACGCCGCGCGGTTCGATGATCATTCTCGGCGTGGCCGCTTCGACTTTGAGGCTGATCTTCATTTTACCAGGATTGACGATCTCGCGACGATGATCAATCGGGGCGTGATGATTATCTGTGGTGAGATTAGGTGTAACCGAGGTATCGTCGTCATCGTCGTCGTCGTGAAGATCGGGCAATATCGATTCTTCCCGAGCATTTAATATTCTCGGTTCGAAGTGCATATTACCGTCGTGGACTTGTTCGTTGCTGTAAGCACCGGAACTGACGATACCGCCGGAATTATTGTTGTCGCGTATCTCCATCTCGTCCGGTTGATCGATCGGTTCCTGCTTGATGACGAGAGGTTTCTGTTGTTTCTTCGCTCTCTTCGCGGAAGCAATCCCCTGCTGTTTCTTCGATGCAACGGGATTTTCCATTTTGCTCTTAATACCAAGAAAGTTGCCGTTGTTATTGGTGCTCGCATGATTGTTGGCTGCCGAACGTTTCGTTCCTTGGGAACTTTTGGACAACGATGGTATCGTCGTTGGCGGGGTCATCGTTACGTTATGCGCGAACCCGCTCGTCGTATCCGATAAAGACTCCTCGTTGTGATGATCCATAATATTGTCGGCGAGAAAAGTTGACTCGTCTTCGTCCTCCTTTTTATTCGGGAATGTTGCCGGTGTGAGTTGTAATCTACCCTCGACGTGATAACTGACGTTTTTCGTTCTCGGACGATTCCTCTCGCCGCCCGGGAACATTCCGATCTTGTGCTCGTTCGGCATAACTTTGGGTGTTCGAGTGACCAGCGTTTTCGTTTTCTGGCCTTTTTTCACGCCGTCGGTGCCCACCTCGACGGGCACCCTGGTCTTTTGCGTGTGTATCATTTTCGGGCGTCCCGGTTGTCCGGACGTTTGGGTTTCGCTCTTCTTTTCCTCGCTGGTGCTCGACTTGTTCTTCGCGCTTTTCTTCGCGATCTTCGACTTCGAAGGCTTCAGCTTGGTATTGCTCACGAGCGAATTCATGTTTTGCAACGAGGACTCGAAGCTCTTCAGCATGTTTTGATACCCGTCCTCGGCACTCGAACGCTGCTTGTTCTTACGGCCGAGTTTCCGTTTCGTGTTGTCGTCCGAGTCCGACGCCGCTTCGAGAACACTGAAATTCTCGTTGATCGTCGCCCGCACCGGCAACGACAGCGTCGGCGGTTCATGCTGCTTCAGCTTGCGTCTCCTCTTGTACTTTCGCGGTCCTACCTGCGGCTGACGGCGCAACGCCGTATTGTCGTCGCAATGCTGCACTATGTGCGCCACGATCTCCTCCGAGGTCCCGTACGAATCACCGCATACTTTGCAGAGATACGGCGTCATACTGCCGTGACACTTTGGATCGGGCCCCGAATGGTGAGCTCTTACGTGCTCGCGGAGAACAACCTGTTGATCAACGCGAATATGTAAACGACCGATTTTTTAAATTAGTCTGATGTAAAATTGACCATAGATTTCGATCAACATTTGTAACGCCTTAAAAAAATTTAACATAAACAAGATTGGTCAAAACGTAAAAACATATAAAAAACCAGTGAACTTAAAAAGTATCAAGTACATTTGCCCCTTAGCCTGTTATTTCTTAATCAACGAAACCTCATCAACATATTTACCATTTAAAACGTTGTCCCCTTAATAATCGTTTTTTTCATTGTTTGCAATATAATTTCGAACGGCACAGAGAAAGGTGAAGATGATCAACGAATGTAACTCTCGTCGATGATTTTCAATTTGTAAATCAAATAGAACCAAAAATAGAATGTGGATAAAAAATGGCTCGATCCTCGTCGTTACATGGGCATAACGTAATTATGAAGCTCTCCACGAAAGCCTCAGAGGAAACCGATAAACGCCGGAGAATCCTCACCCGCTGATTGAAGGCTCGAGGACATATCGCACAACCGTACGGTTTTTCACCGGTGTGAATACGTTCGTGCTTCCTCAGCGTGCCACCGTCCGCGAACGCCTTCCAACAGAATCTACACCCGTACGGTCGTTCTCCAGTGTGTATGCGTATGTGAATCTGCTGGGAGCTACGACTGCCGAAGGTCTTGCCGCACTCGCGACAGGGAAACGATCTACCGCCGAGATCCTTGTTGTGCGAGTGACGATGACTAACGAGAGCTCTACCGTCGGGAAATTCCTCGCCGCACTCGTCGCACGCTACCATTTTGTTGCGATGGGACACCATGTGTCTGCAAACATACCAAAGAAAATTGAATTTACGAATGGCGTTACGAAATATATGGAACGGGAGATCGAAGAGAGATAGCTCGTTATTCGGCTCTTCGTATCTTCATTGCCTTCCATGAAAAAAAATCCGATTTTATAACCCACTTTCGATTCGATAGCTGAGCTTTACAAGCCAATTCCTAACGGTAAATTCTCAGTAAAAATGAATAATCATTTTTCATACCGGAAATGTGAGAAAACATTCCAAGAGTGCAATTTTGAAAAACATATTATTTTAGGCGCTCAAATTGGGAAACCCTCGAAGAGTTCGGATCGTCGAACGTAACGAGACACTTCGACCGATCTTTCAAAGTTCGAGCGCGCAAGACTCGTTTAGTTCGGTTTTTGTTTGTACCTGCGTAGTCTAGCTTTGCTATGAAAACGCTTGCCGCACTTGGTACAACCGAAAGTCTTGTCGGCGTTGTGAACCCACGAATGTTTTAAGAGACTTCGCTTGTCCTTGCACGTTTTGCCGCACATAGTGCAAGTATTTGGTGGTGCGTCCTCGGCGTGATTCTGCCTGACGTGCTCGGCAACCTCGGCGTCGTCGCGGCATTGCTCGCCGCACAATAAACACCGTCGGGTTGGTGACCTGAGGATCAAAAGGTCATTCGCTCGAACGTGCTCGTGAATTCTTGCGTTCTCGTTGCTGTTACTCCCGAGGAGCAACGAGTCTTTCCTCATTGTTCGATGTAAATTATCGATAACAACAAGCAATAGTTCTTCCTTGCAGAGGAAGTAGTCTATAGATTTTTAAATCCAGTTCAGTAGTTTATAGATTGATTTTTAAGGACTTTCTGTCAAGGATTCCTTTCAAGTAACTATTTTTTCTCACAGAGGAAGTGGTCCAGAGATTTTTCGACGAGCGTGTTTGTATCTACGTACCTCGCGTGCAATTCCGCGTGTGCCAACAGAGCGAGTGCTTCCTCGAACCACTCGCCGCAAACGTTGCAAACGTGATGCTGACTGGGCCCGTCCATGACATCGTTGACCTCTTGTTTAACGTGGATTCTGTTCGTGTATAAATCACGCGTTAATGTAACATCGAAACAACGAATTAGTTCGATTAATTGTAAGAACTAGATAAAAGCTTACTTCCGGTGACGTTTGAGCAGATCCAAACGATGAAAAGGTACGCCGCATGTATCACAGTAAAACTCGCCGAATCTCTCGTCACCTGTGTACGTCGTATTGTCATTGGGATCAAATTCATCGGCCGGTGCGGACAGGGCAGCCGTACCGCCGTGTTTCGTTCGCACGTGTTCCCTCAGAGCGTTAACGTCCCAGAACATGTCGCCGCAATTCGTGCACTCAAAGGGGCTATCGCCACCGTGTATTCGGGAGTGCGAGGCTAGGGCTTTTTCGCGGGCGAAGCCAACACCACAGTACTGGCACACATAGGGTTTTGTGGGATCGGTGATCGGCCAGCGAGGCGGTTGGGGTTCCGGATCGACATTGGTCATGTGCTCGGTCCACCTGGAGCTCGAGGCGTAATTGCTGGCCCTCGCGTTCGTGCTTCTACTCGTCATTTCCTCCAATAACCTCATATCCTCGTCTACGTAATCGTACGATTTGTTCGTGTACGTTTTGTTGCTACTCGTGTCTATCATTTTGTTGCTCGTGTCCTCGGGGCTCGTTTGATTGTTACGTTTAGCTGAGGCCGTGTTGTTCTTCCGTTTCCGGGGTGCGCTCGACTGTACCTTCTTGCGTCGACCCTTCGACGTTGCCGTATTCGACGAGGATTCCTCCTCGTCCTGACCGAACGCGTCCTCATCGTTCATGTCGTCCTCGAGGCCGTCTCGCGACGGCGCGTAAGCGTGAATCTTCAAGTGATTCATCAAATCGCACTTTCGCACGTAACGCGCGCCGCACAGGTTACAACCGTGCGGACGATCCATCTGGTGAGCTACCATGTGATTCATAAGATTCGCCTTTTTACGAAACCTCCGACTGCAAAAGTCACACGGATAGGGCCTCGTGTTCGTATAAGAATCCTGATCTATTGGCAACGGTATCTCCATGTCGTCGTACTCAAGCAAGTTGTCGTGCGACACTTTCGTCTCTGGTATCTCAACCCTGCAAACAGTACCATAGTCAATTCACCTTGCGCTTCGCTGCGGTTATCGAACGATGGGAGGGGTGTACGCTTTCGAGTTAAACAAGCCAACACCTGACATAAGTGCGCTGTAATCGTAGAAGCCAATCTGGCTTATGGCGATCAAGCCTCACTTTCCCAATTTTTATCCAATTTATATCATCCATGCAGAATTTCCCACCAGACGTAAAAATAAATCCAACACTGCGTTAAATCGAACAAATTTAAATACCCATCGTCAGGTCCGGAACGGTCCCAATTGTCCGTGATAACTTCCTCCGTGACCTGGATATTGAGATAGTCATGACCCTGATCCTGTGGCACTATGTAAATCGACTCCATGTCGCTGGGCTGTGGCACCATGAGAGGCTCTGAATCACCGCTGGGCGTCTGATCCGGTACTGATGGAACGGTCTCTTCCATCGACACCTCCTCACAAGCTCCTATCACCTCTTCTTCCGCAGCAGGGATTTCTGCCTCCAAGCCACATATCACTTCCTCGTGTATCACATTTCCCACCTCTTCGACCCATTGTAATGTCAAATCTCCCGAGACATCCATAGCTCGATGCGGCAAGATTATTTTGTTGCTGGAATCACTTAAAGATACATATTTCATTACAATCTTATGTGATGACTAGTTTCATAGTTGCTTTCGGGACACACAAATTTTCCTTCCAAGTAGAAAATAAATGGCATCGGTTCAATATTTGTTTCAAGGTTCATTAAATAGTTTATGCGCTTTTTTGGATCTTTGATGATGATGCAAGATTCAATAATGTTATTGTATGAGAAAATAAAGAACAGGAGTAGAAACACCTGCACGGCGGTTCTCATTGCGCGATGGTAACAAATGAAAGATTCCTGAGTAAACATCGCTGTTTCTGATCTGTTCGTCTATGGCAATTGTATCAGTGGAATGAAGCGCTGAGAAATTTGGAGCGGTGTGTTGCGAGAAATAAAATTCATGCGAAGTGAATTAATTCCTGAGAGTCGTTGAGCACGGCCGTGTTGTAGTTCTTGAGATTTGCTTACCTCGGAAGGAGACCATCTTCAGGCACTGATAAAACAAACGAACGTCACACGAGAAAATGAGAAAACTGAAAGGCTCCGCGATGAGACAGCGCGTTTGTTCGTCACGAATGACCGAGCGTTGAAAATTCGTCCTGGTTGTGAAAGGATTGACAAAAGTCTCGGGATTCTGACGTTCGAAGGTTATATTAATCAAGTTATATAGGTTATGCACTCGTTTTGTAGGTTATAAAGATCGACGACAATCAGCGACGAAAAAAAGTTGCATAATTCAAAGCCGGGCCGATGATGTCGGGGGATTTTTTGGGACTGTCCAAGATCGCGAAACGCTTCGTTGTGAAGCGTGGCCCGCGTTGCGGGCGGACTTTTCACGCGGAGAGGAAATTCCCATTTTTCACGTACGAAATTTCAGTTTGAGCCGAGCTGCAACGACACTCGCCAGCCATAGCCTCTCTGGGCTCCGACAAAACTCCGGAGAGCTTTCAGGCTCGCGGACTTTTGCGCGTCGCACGGAATGAGTCCCGTCTCACGCGTGCCGATTTTCTTAAAGCTGCTCACGTAGCGTTTGACGAAAACAAAAAAAAATCGGGAAAAAAACGGTAAAAAACTTTGCGAAGTGAAACTCGTGTTTGGAACGACGCGCGAACGCCACACTGAGGGCTTTTATCAACGACTCCGATTCTCGTTATCCGTTTCCTTGCTCGCGTTGTTTGTCACGATTAACACACCGAAACGATTTACTTACTGGCTCGTTGAACGATATACTTTTTCGTCGCCAACTTCGACCGCATTAACCTAACCAAAAATACACTTTTATCGAGGAACAGCAGCGTCGACCTTCGGTTGTTTTCAACATATTCTACGGAGGGGGCGGAGGGGCGAAAAAAACCCTATTGCATGTGTACGTATTCATATACGTTTTGGAAATTACACTACGCGAACAAACAAAATGGCCGACTGCATTTGGTGGCGGAGCGCGCGATACGTACAGCCCGGATGCCCCAATGCTATTTCGCAATATGTGAAAAATAAAATCGCACGCATAATCGTGCTCCGTATCAAATAGCTTTGAACGACGAACTCCCGCGATGATCTCAGGAATTGTTTAAAACCCAACGCGTAATAAAAGGGTTACCGTACATACGTGCAATTTTGGCGCTCGAAGAAAATCGTCGGCCGGTTTCCGGTTTGTGGGCGCCTGCGACCTCATTCGTTGGACAAGTTTCCCTGCGACCAGTCACGAAGCTGCAAACAGCAGCCGGATATGTGCGAGCTGTGAGAAGTTGCCTCGTTCGCCATCTTGCGTTGGTTTTCTGACACTGGAGGGCTGGAACTCTTTCTACACGAGTTGTTAATCTATCAAGCTCAGTTTTTTTAATCGTGGAATTGTTAGAGTTCAGGTATTGTATTTATTTACTCCGCGAACGAATATTTGCTTTGCACTTTGCGGTTCACTTACGAAACTCCATCGCGATTGAGAGTGTGCGTGAAGAGCTGGAGTCGTAATTTTATTGAAGTTAAAGCTCAATTGACGAATAGTTACAGTGTTTACGAAGTTGAAGATATCGGGGCACACTTAACCAAGACACGATAGCGAAAGAGTGACATTTTCGGATGTTCGCTCATCACGATCACCCGAGGGAACTTGTTGTACATCAGCGTTGCCCGGCGCAGCCTCAACTGTAATTTTTGTGCGGAGTTCATCGGCGATTTCTGTTTATAGGTTAATCACTCGCATTCGCCCGCGTCCCCGAACATTTAAATCCCAACGGTGAAACATTGACATTCCTCCTTGGCACTCAGAGGGCGCCACTGCGCATCGCAATCAGCGCGGGAGATTTGAAATGACAAATATCAGGAACTCGTCGAGTTGAATATCGACAGACCTACAAAATGTTTAATATTACCAGTGGTGCGAAAAGTGTTAGTCAGGAGGAAAAAAGAAACGGTAGTATTTACTTGTGCATTTTTCAGTAATGAAAAATCAACAATCGATACTGGTAATGAACAATTGATAAGGTAATGTAAACAAAAATTCACCATCTTTTTTCATAGGTCGAATAAGTCAGCCAGTGAAGCTGCACGAGCTGTTCGGGCAGCCGAAAAGCACTGGTAAGAAGGATGCTCAGAATGTAGATGGAGCCGACCGACCACGTTCTCAGCCTGTGCGCATCAAGGAACTTTTTGCACTTTCCAACTCGAGTAAAAAATTCAGAAAAAATGCACCTGGTATGTACAAACCGTCAAATTTGTTTTTATTACCTAAAGACTCGTTTAATCAGTTTATCTGTTAAGGTAGTGTGAGATGGTAATCAGAACAAACAGATCAGTTTTGAAAAAATCTGAAACTTGCTCAGTAGAACCGACAAAATAAATATGTCCTATTTTTCAAGATCGGCGAATGACTACGGTGCCCAATGCCACCAGTCACATTCGACGGAAGCTTTACGAGTCTTCCAAGGACCAAACATCTTCGTGCAACCAATCAAGATTTGTCTTCAATGGTAATGTAAAAATTCGGGCTTCTGAACCGCAAACAATTTTGAAAATACTTTTTACATAGAGGGTACGAGTATATTGTAAATATTAATGAAGCTCCTCATTCCACTTTCCAGATGCAAGTCCATTAGAATCTGTGCGCCGCCAAGGATTATCAAAGAGCGATGGGAAGATGAAGTTGGCAGGTCGGTAAATAATGTCTCCGCTTTCAGGGGATACTCCGCATTGCAGTGTGTCAGTGTCAGATCGATAACGATAGCAAATGAATAGAATGTATATTTGATACGGAATATTATTTTTACACTATACACGACGATAGGTTTGAGGCGTAATTGCATGGAGCCCGAAGACATGAAGGATTTCTTGAAGTCTTGGGAAAACGTCCAAACTGTTCCTCATCAAGGTGGGATATAACACTTGTTTTATTTATAAACGCTTAGCGACAAAACAATGGAAATAGCTTATAAATATCGATAACGAAATGTAAATGAAAATAAAGTTCAGAGCTGTGATCATCAGCCTGAAAATTTTCCACCGATATTAACGAATATTGATAAGTCGATTAATAAAGCGCGAGTGTAATTAATAAGGTTAGACGTCCAGTTGATTTTTCGTTTTGTAAATAAAAATCAATGCTCGAACAAATGATTATCTTTTAGCTCCTACAACGAAAATGGAAGTTCGCAACCAGAACGTTCGAAGAAAACTCTACAGTATGTCACACTCGTCGCCATTCAGGGCCGGGTCGAAAAACGATCGAAAGCACGAGATTGGCGGGGACAAAGTGAATTCCCAAAAATCATGCGCTGCCGTGAAATTCGAGTCTCGAAAATCTATCGCGAGCGAACAATCGAGAGCTTCGAGGAGGAGCCGAATTCCGGCGCCAAATACTATACGCGACAAGTACGCAAGAATTTCGCGAAGCGAAGTCATCACCGAAGAACCGAGTTTGCTTTCCTCGAGCCTCGAGAGCGAAGCGAGAACAATGGATTGCGCGAAAATACAAAGCGAACAGGAGACCTCGATGGAGGCGGATGAACCTGTTCAAGAGAAAGAACCATCGAGCCGTGGAAATGAAGTATTTCCGAACGTAGAAGAAATCGAAAAGCAACAACCCAAACATACCGAAATCCCGAAATTAACGATGACGAAGCAGTTCAATAATGAGATTTCTAGACCTACCGTGATAATGGCGGTATCGGCCAGAGGAACGCGAACCGATGGCGGCGAATCTCACGTTGACTCGGTAGCTCGCGATAACACGGATGTACCAGATTCGCTTTTGCCGCTGAAAGAATTGCCGCTGGAGAACACGACTCGCCTTCGTGAGGAAATGAAAGAGCCGAATACATCTCTGGAGGATCTTTTAGGGAATTCGGCTCACCGTGAACGCGGCGAATCAATATTATACGAAAATTTGCCGCGAGATTCTTTTTTGAAAAACCCGATGAAAACTGAAAATTCCTTGATCAACGTCGATCGACAAACACTCCGGTGGTTGCACGGAAATTTGACGTTAGCTGTTCAATCAACCGAGGAGCAATTGTTCTCGATGAAGCGTATGCTGGAAACCCTCGAAGAAATGATTAAGGGTCAGTGCGATAGCGAACCTTGGGTAGAACCAAAGATTGTGAATCTCGAGAAAAAAGAGAGTGACCAGGTTACACCGCCTGTTCCAGATGAGACAGAAAAACAACCTTGTACAAGTCCAGAAAACGTCGAGGAAAGAAAACAGCAAGAAGTTGCGATCGATTTACCGGAAATACCTTCTCATCGCGAAGATAAAATCGAAACTTCGACGAAAGATCGCGAAGAGTCGGCCTTCGAAAACGACGACGTTGACAAGGAAAATAGTGCAGGGAACGTTGAAAAGCCTCTCCGACGTTCGTCCAGATTGTCGAAAAAATGGTCGTGCTCGCCGAAAAATCAGGATGACAGTTTTTCCCTAGCCGAGAATGAGCTCAACATCGTTCACGCGAATAAACCCAAAAGGCCCGATTCTCCTTTGAACCGGAAGTTGACGAATCGTATCGATCCCCGATCCCGAAAGTCTGTACGCGAATACATGGCTCTCAAGTCGAGTATCAACTTTTTGGCAACACCGGATGCCAATGGGATCCTGACACCGGGGGTGGAAAAAGACACGCCCTCGAACAGACGAATGACTAGGAGATCTCTATCGCGAAAACTACTGACTGAACTGGAAGACCTATACGGGGATTCGCCAATCTGACCCTTTTTGAATTAACAACCGAATATTTTTTTGCTATTGCGTTTTGTCTTTTTTATTTAACTTTATTCGGCGTTCGATCCCTCGTAGGAAGTACGACTTGTCGTTAACGTGTAATTGTATATTTTTTTTCAATACTGAATCATCCGTGTTTCACGATGGTTGATTCGTGTCGCTCTCAATTCGAACTTTATTGTTTACTTTATTGATTATTCAAAAAAGTGTTATGAAGCTTTTATTTATTGGCCAATTATTAGTTACTAAGGGCATCACTTTTGCGACCAACTTCGTAACACTACGAGACTGGAACTCGAAGCGAATCAAACGACTGGGCGTGAATTTACATCCGCGAATTATAGAAAAATAAGATGCGCACGAAAATGTCTGGTTAGGCGTATGTATGACTTCGGACAATTATTTCTGTATAAAATAAAGACTTCTAATTGTCGCTACCAACCCTATTTTTTTTTCCTCCAATGTTCCATCGCAGGCTTGAGCGATCTTTTTATTTTTAACTTATTTCGAATTTTCTTGAACCATTTGAATGTGATGTATTTTTTAATATGTGATCAAATTAATAAACATTTTTATCAAATCAATATATACGAAGTTGTTTATTTTTACTTCATTATCTTTTATTTTTTAATCTGTTATCTATTTTCATAAACAAACAATATTTTGTTAAAATTACAATAAAAGTAAGGTTATTTAATAAGAGAAAAGTCTGAAAATTGGAAGTTGACATGGAGGAGAAAATAAAAATGCTTTGTCACTGATCACAATCATTAGACACTTATTACTATGACGAGTTTCATATTATCTTTGTGTTACGGTCGACAGCACAATAAAAGTCTTATATAATTCATTCATCTGCAATTTAATGGAATACTTTGAGCGAGGTGTCTCAAATTTCGCGCCACTCGCGCGACTGCTGGCTACTGCCATCTGCAACGCACCCCGCGGCTTTTTCCTCTCGGCGCATGCGCCGCTCTTTGAATAGACCGCACGGTTCAACGCGGCTTATTTACATTTTGACTGGCGTTGTCGCGAGTTACCCGAGCGGTCCTAAGGAGCGGTATGTTTACAAAAACATTTTCAAGACAAAGAAAACTTTCCGAGGAGTAACCTTCTTTGATCTTACCCAGTGCCTTGAGCTGTTGCTATCTTCGTACATAATATTTTTGTCCATCTTTGTGCTTCACTAAACAACGCGAAAGATGTATTCTTCTGTACTTTAAATACGGAAACGAAATATCAAATTACCGCTTTGTCAGCAGTGTCCAATTTCAAGAAAAAAAATTCCACACGATACCGCGACGTTGTTTTCCGTGAAGAAACGGTTCGTATAACTCGAAACGTTTAACGCTCGTCTTGTGTTGAAAGTGTTCAACACGTGTTCGTCGCGTGGGGAAAAAACAAGTTCAAACGAAAATGCCGAAGAAACCAGCGAGAAACGGTTTTTGGTATTTCATGTCTGACTGGAAGATGCTCCAAGAAGCAAAGGGTCGAACATTCCCAAATGGGTTTCGCGATGTACAAGATGATCCAGAATGCAGTCGCGCGTGGGGCGTAAGTTTTTGGGACCAATGTTTTGTGTTTTTATTACGATCGGAATGTTTTAGAAGGTGTGAAAAAATATCTAATTCTTCGAAATTTGTATACGATATTTACATACAAAATTATATACTACATCATTACGAATACTCATGATGGACAATTTTTCTTAAACAAAAATTGCATATTTATTTTTTAGAAACAATGTTTTTTATATATTTATTAAAAAATCAGTTTGAGATAGTTATTAAAAATGGATTATATTCCACGGTCAATTAACGGTCAATTGAAAACATATTTAATTAAAAAACAGTTAAAATTAATTTGTCACAGAATCATTCTTATCACGAGCTATTTAAGTGAATAATAATTATTATATATACGTTTAGAATTGTAAATGATTACGAATGAATAGAATGTAAAAATTTAATTATTTTTTACCCATTTTCCTATCTGTTTTGTGAATACATTTTTCAAGGAAGAATTTTAAAAAGGTGCTTCAGTGTTCGCAAAATGTAAACCCTAATTCTATATTGTCGGCAATATTTGTTTTCTTCTATTTTCCAGGAATTGAAACCAAATGACAAACTTGTATATACAAACCGAGCCAAAAAAGCAAAGAAAGAGCCGGAGCTTCGAAAAAAAACTGGTACTGGAGAATTGCAAGACTTTATCAAACTGGAAGAGCAAGAGGCTCAAGACTTTATACATACCATGGAAGCTTATATAAGACTGAGTGTCTCAAAAGCAAAGAGATTCAAATGTAAGAATTTTAATTTCATCAATTTAGTAAGTTGTGTGAAATTAGAATATTGTTTTTTTTTTTCAGAATTTTTAAAACTTGGAACTTTAAATGTAAACATTTTGAATTATAAAAGTTAAAAGTTTTTAATGTATACAGCAAATTTAATACAACTTCAGTGTGTTTAATGATACTCGCACTTGTTTATCAAAAGTGCACGTTAGAAACTACTCATCTAAATGTCTGTACTATTTTTTTTATCTCAGCGCTTCCTTCGCTATCCTTTCCGTTCATTCATGTAAACATATACTACATGAGGACACCGGACAACGGTCCCGTTGATTTCTGTCCTGCGGAATTCGCAATCGGTGAATTTTCCATCGAGAACGGCATAAGTCGGTATTACCACGAAATTATAAAAACGGATCTGCACCTGGGTTACGCCAGGGAAGCGATGGAGACAAGCGAGAAAACGCACAAGCTTCATTGGGACCTGCCGATTGGCGAAGCCGACTGGGCAATCATTTATCATAATATGATGACGTTTCTGGAGCCAATGCAGATCAACGGAGAACTTCCACCGATTTATACTATGCAGAAATACTCGCATATTTTGCCATCGCTGTTTAGAAGAATGACAGCTGCTGTAGGTCAGTACGGATTATATGTTCATGCAAAATGGTATAAAGAAAAAGTTTGTTGCGCGATCTTTATTAATGTAGAAATGGGCGAAGCACCAGATGTACGCTGAAAGGAAACTTGGTTGCAATTCATAAAATTAGATATTTCTTTTTTCTGTGCCAAAAGTAAGTTCCTTTCCACTCGTTATTTTCACAGGTCAAACGCCAGAGAAGTTTAAGGTGTACAGTTTAGAATCTCTTTTCGGACATATGCTTCGCGCTGTGAATGATCATCCGGAAAGCAACGCAGTCGCCATCCTGGCGGAGACCCAACTCAGCAAGGAACTTTTCGCCTATACTCCGGACATCGAGTGCGAAGTTCGTTATAAAGAGCCACAACTGAAGTGTTCGTGTTTCTTATATTCATCAGCCAGGTTTAATCCTTTATCATCTTCGCTTTCAGTACCACAAGTTGCACGACGGCACTGGTCGATTTTGCAGCCTATCCGTAATAAGGCAATGGGCTTTCGAGTTTTGCGATCAATGCTGCAAACCACTTGGAATTGATATGATACCGGGTGTTCATTGTCCGGAAATCCTCGACGTTAAATTCAAGGGAAATATTCGCTGCAACAGTTTGAGCTCTCTGCTCAGCGATCGTACCCTCAGCGTTTTATCGGCAACTGGTGTAAGTTTTCGACGATCTACTTTTTCGTCTGTACGGAACTGTTACCGCGACGATGAAATTTGGATTTTCCACTCGTTTTGAGAAAATATTAAATTTGGATTTAACCGCTCCGAATTTCATTCATAACTTCTATTTTCGAATTATTAGATAAGAAAATTTACATTTTAAAAATGCAAATGTAATTGTTCATCAGAGCGAGAATGTTTTCGTCAAATTTCTCAATTATTCAGTAGCTAAATGTTCATAAATATGAGGTAACAGTATTTTTGACTGAAAACTTGAAGCTAAGAAACTTACTTCGCATTTGGATCCTACATTTGAGTGCTTCACCTTTTCAGCTACATTTGCTTGTAATTAACAGTTCAAAGTTGATGAATCGCTGCCTTTCTGTTTTTTTTACAAATAATTTTTTATTGAGGATTAAAAAAATGACGTTTACAGGTGAGCGAGCAGCATCGTATATCAGTGTCTGAAAGGAGTCGGGACGAAGACAATCGTAGACGCAGAGGAAACGGCTACGTCGAAATTATCGATCATTCACTCCTCAGGAAGGGGGAAGATCCGCCAGCTCCACCACCTGTATCAGTGGCTGTGAGTATTCCTTGGAATCTCGTTACTTTTTTATTTCTCAGCGTTTATTAAATGTCATACATTCTTTTTTTTTCCAAATCTCTCGGTTGCTTTTATCATTTCATATGCATTATTATACGTGTCTAGTAGGTGTGTCGGAATGAAACTTCGATATATCATTTTTGGCGCAAAGTAATAATTCGTTTTGAAAAAATGGTTGGATCCACCGAACGCAATTGGCGTACTTAGCTACAACTTTAATCCAATCCGTAACTCGTGAATCCCAATATATAAAAGCAGTTCAACAGTTTCGTTGTAATCCACTCTTCGATCAATTTTCATTCACCTCGCAAATGGTGAAGGGCGCTGATGACGGTGGTTCGCGTGTGCCATCGATCATGTTGACAATCTCGCTGCGTCAAGTTTGATGAACACGCGGGGTGGGATACCACTTCCGCTGCAGTTCAACTATCTTTGACTACTTTAGCAACATGTGTGACGCAGCATTTTCGTGCAGCAAAATCGCTCGTCTCTTTTAGCCCGTTATTTTGGCACGTAATTCGAAACGTGTAGAGCAACAGGAAAATTCGTTGGTTATTCTCACACGAATTGGTGCGGAATTTTGAAAATTGCTGACAAAAAGTCCAGAGCGTAACTTTTGAACAATCAAAGTTTTATAGCGTCACACCTGACCGCGCAGTGTTTCATAAAATATTCGATTCAAAACGATTTTTTCTTTCAATGTTGAAGGTGGAAGTTGTCCCGCAGCCTCTTCGCGCCCCCGTCACAGCCAGTAAGCCGATACAACCGATCTCTATTGAATCGCTCTTTCTTTCTCTTCACCTAAATAACCCTGATAACTTTTTGCAGGTCAAGCTCTTATGGGTGTTGCTCGTTTGCCGCCAGCTCTGAACGGCGAAAATTTCCCGGCTATCGGTGGGTATCGTCGTAGTTTTTCTCTTCTTTGTGATTGACCGAAGGTCGATAAGAGATAATGCTATTGTTTCAGGCGGACGCGGTGCTCCGATCCGACGGGACAATCGCGTGAATTCCCGTCGCATGGAAGGTCCAATTTGGTCTCATCGCGGTATTACTATACTTCCACAATTTCGAAGACTCGATTATCGTTATCCTGTATTAATGTTTGTTTTGCTCTTTGGCAGGACGTAAAAACTCCGACTCGGACTAATCGTGATACGCAGCGATTCGTGCAGGGAGGGAATCCTTCGTTTTCAGGAAAATTGGACGATGGTTTGACCGACGAGGACATCCGGTAGTTCAGACAATCGGTGAAAGGAGGATCAAGAAAAACATACTAAAATATACCGAAAAAGTATCTTTTTTTTTTTTTACGGTAGACAGAAATATTCTATATAGTCTATTATAGGAACTACTACAGCTATTTAGCTGTCGCTTCCTTATCGTGAAAATAGCGCGACTTATTTTCTTACCAATTTTATTATTCGTAAAACTTATAGATTTTTCGAGCGCGTTGAAATTTCGTTACAGTATGTTTTTTCGTGCTCGAAGATGCTTTTCAAGCACTCGTGATATTTGACGTTGATCGAGTTTTTCGATACTCTATAACATTGAAAATATAACTTCGTATTCTGTAGTACTCCGATTTTCTCGACAATACTTCACAACCGAATATTCCGCTTGTGACATTTTGATGTTTCGGGAAAATTTTCGCTCGTCAGCTCGCATCGTAAACGTCGATGTCGAGGTTTCCCAGTTTGGTCTATTCCTTTTCTGGTTGTTCCTGTCGCGCGTAGTTTATTCCTCGCTTTCAGGGTTATAAAATTTGGGTGGTTTTGTTCGAGCTTCGACTCGTCCGAAATCATTGTTCGAAGCCATTTTCTTATCGTCGATAGTTGAATTTTACGTTTGGACCTTTTCTTCATTCAGGATGACCCTTTTTTTCTTTCTCTCGCTTTTCATTCAGCCGATTCTCTAGCTGTAAAGTTTTACTGCGTTTCAAAGTTTTTTTTTCCGTTTGCGAAGTTCTCGTACAGTTCGTGCTCGTTTTATCCTTTCTCGTGGTTTCTACCGCGCGCGTCAACGCTCGCTTCGCACGTTTTAAAATTTGACGCGACCGTTTCGAATTCAAGCCGAACACGTGTAAAGCTCGGGGCAAAAGTGAAGAAAAAAAAGTACACAAGGATCAAGACGAGTCGGAGCGAATGAAAGAACGAGCGAGGAACAATATGAGTAGATGGTTGGTCGTAAACGTTCAACAGGTAATTGCACCTCGAACTCCCATCTGAGGAGTGGCCTCGTCCTCTCGCCACTCCTTCGAGGAAATAAAAGTCCATAATTATTTCATGTAAATGTGAGGAATAATGCGAGCTCCGTTAAAAAAAGTGACAGGCGGGGTGGGGATGAACACGTGGACGGTTTAGTGGCTATTAGGGTCAGGATTTCAAAATCTCGTGAAGGTGGACGAAAAAACGTTGAAAATAAAAGAATTAAGGAACATTTAAAAAAAAACCAATTAGGGAACAGAAAGACATTCATGAGAGAACTTAGAAAAATGCATACAATTGAAAAAAACCGAAAAATAACATTTTGGTACGTCGAAGATTTCTTCTTTACGAATTCCGTTGTTAATCCGTTTGACTGATATCTGACAATGATAAAACTAGGGAAAACGCGACCGATTCGATCCTCTCACGGATATAACATATCTTTTTCGATCAGCTTCAAGATTGAACTTCGTTCGTACGAATTTTATGAAATCTATTGAAAATGCTGATTTGGAAATCGTGTGTTGGTTGGAGAGCAGCTGCCCCGAATTTTCTCGGAATAGAATTCTGGTCATTATCATCCGGTTCGTTTGTTTCAATACTCGCCTAGCCAGCGTCAAATATACGCGTTACTTTCCATTCGCGTTACTCGTTGTTCGGGCCTCGAAGCGAGATCGTGAAAATTTTACGTGGCCAAACTTTCGTCTACTCGATTGTTCCTAGCGCTAAGTTAATTCTACCTTCTAGTAAGTACACTTCGAGTCTCGTCCGAAAGAAAGATCTTTCCGGGAGTACGCGAGTAGTAAAAAAATAATTTATCGGACGAAACAAAAAAACGATGTCTCTTTTCAGCTCCGAGTTTGACCACTTTTTCCATCCAGATGTCCGGTACGCCAGAAGCCCTCGCGTGTTTCTCACATCGGTAATATGCTCTGAAATTAAAAGAGAGAAAACTTAGTAATCATTCCACCCGAAGATATCGTTTCGTAGCGGAGATTAAGGAAAAAAAAACAGGCTTTTCAAGGAAAAGTGTGAGTGAATCGATCGCTGGAGCAATTAGGAAATTCGAGATAGGTATTGAGATACTCGTCGTAATCCGTGCCAGGTCAATTCAATTCTTTCGCGTGCTTTCTTTTATATGCAAATTAAAAAAAAATATTAAAAAATACACAGCTCTATATTTACAGGATATTCTTGCCGGCCAGAAATCTTTTTGGGGTTCCGTAGCCACCGGGAACGATATTTTCGTCGTGTCCGCACCTCCGTCACAGCATAGTACCACCCCCCCTCCCTCTATGCTTGTAATCCTTTGGCACAAATATCTGAATCTGAAATAATTCATAAAAGATTCAGTGAGCACATTGAAGCTTCGTTATTGTGATTCTTGCTAAGTTGATTCGTGAGCCGGATTGTTTTTGACGATAGATCGTAATTCGGTTTCCTTTTATCACTTTTTGAAATATTTACGTTTCGAGTGTCGATAATTTTTGGTGTGTGTAAAACGTTTAAGGGATTACATAAACCCAATGGCCTGTAAAGTGAATTGAACGAATTTCATCAATGGACCGAATTTTATAATCCAGACGAGCAAAAAATATCTAACATCCGGCGTTCAGGTTTTTGGCTCGAACTAAATGTTGAAATAATCGAAAAAAAACATGGAACGTTTTTGTTTAAGTAGAATAAAACTCGATACATAAAATACGTCTATATAGTAACATAGTATTTTCGTTGTAATTCCATATCAGCTTCAACCGTTTTATCAACGTCTAATTTCCGGATGAATAAAAAAGAAATTTAAAAAATTGTTTTTATCAAATGAATTTTACGCTCCAACATAAATCATAGTAATTTCCTCTTTTTGAAACAAAAAACAATTTTAATAGAAGGCTGGTAACGAGAACAGCGATCGTTTGCTGAAATCCGAAAATTCCAAAAATTCAAAGACGGCTCGTAAACGCTTGGGCACAAAAGTACGTTTACCGAAAATACTGTTTATCTTGTAATCGAAAAAAAGGAGTGCCGATTCGTACCGTGTGGTTTTTGACACGAGAGAAATCGATATTTCTTGAATTTTTCATAATTTTGAGTTCCGAAGCACCTGAAAGTTGGACGTATTTTTTGATCGTCGGGTGTTGATAGTATTCGACCGAAGGTAAGTCCGCGATGTTTGTCGATTGATAATTCAACGATACGCGATCCCGGGAAGCTAAGGAACCTCACTTTCATGGTCGAACGTGTACTCGCACTGTATTTTCTTTCACGTTGAATTCGAAGCATGCAGAAAAGAATGAAACGTACGAGCTACAAGAGGAGATGGAAGTGAAAAAGTGTACGTCTCAATAATCGATGATTAACGTTCGGTTGTTGTGAATTCGAGGAGGGTGAAATGAGAAAGCATATTGCATCGACGTGTCATGACGCGTCGTACGTCAGTGTCTGATCGTGGCTATCGATAAACCGTCACTGACTCTGTAACATCGTGAGATATCGGTCCGCGGAGTGTCTCTGCGGGGCACGGTCGGAAAGCATCACTAGAGAGAGAGAGAGAGAGAGAGAGAGAGAGAGAGAGAGAGAGACCCGGAGAGGAAGATAGGAGACAGGAAGCGATGAAATTTGTCCCGAGGTGAAAGGTCACTTCCGTCTGGGTTCCGACTACCGCATAATTCATGACTCGTCGAGATGCAAATACTGATCAATCACCGATGATGCCACGGCGAAATCTGTTTTGTAAATTGGAACACTGGCGGCACCTAGCGCCGAATCTCCGGATAATACAACAGAGCCATGAACCCGACGAATGCGCATGTCAAAGATAATTGCATTCTCCGCGTCTACATACGCGACGTTAACCTATACATCAGTTTGAATTTCCTGTGTACAACGTTTTGATTGATTCGTAATTAATGTACTTGGGGGCTGAATGAATATCGTTTTACCGAATCATCAGGGATCGTTGATACGTATCCGGTTATTGGGTAGATTGAATTCTCGTCGAAATTCTTGGGTTGATCGCGGCTGGTTTTTGGGTAGTGTGATATCACACGACGAAATATCACCGATAAAATATCACACGACAAAACATCATTGTTGGTTTTGTTTGTGTGCATTTGTATGTTCGTTGGGTTTATTTATTTCTTGGCTTCCTAGGATTATTTTATCGTCGTCATATTTCGTCGATAATATTTTGTTCGTGATATTTTGTCTCGTGATTCTGACACGAAAAATAGCGATAATTTTTTGGAGAGGTTATGGGCTATCGGATACTCAATTGCAGCGTTAACTGACAAGGGAAACCGAAAAACTTTAATCATGATGGTATATTGGGGATCACGAAGGGATATTGGAGTTGATGATATTTTTGGTTATGTCGAATACCCTTATCCGGTCGAAAGCAATTACAGAAGAAAAAATAGGTAAAAGCTGCGGTGAGATGCTCGTGTCAATCGATGAGTATAAATAGACCAGGCAATGAACGATACAACTTCCTGCCTATCGGAGAAATTCGAGGGACCCGTTCGTAATAATATTGTTTCATCGGGTCATAGGAAACTTGATGGTAAAAATAACAATGACTCGACGCGTGAAATTGGCGAAGTTTTCGTAAAAACTTCTAAGCTAAGCTGTGATGAGGATTCTCGAGGATAAAGAAACGCCACGAAAATGTGAGTACAGAAAAAAAACATCGAAAACATCGAGCACGCGTTACGTAACATTCTTATAATTTGCGGAACGTGCACACACGTTAATGGCGTACATCGAACAAGGAGCGTTTAGCAGCGAAGCCTTTGCGAACAGCGAGTTAACAGTGTGCCGCACGTACCTTGAATTCGAAGACATTTTTTCTAACCGTTTCGCATCTAAGAGTCATAAACGCGTGGTCGTTACTTCGACGATCTCCCGTGTGAAGCGGAGCTGACAGATACTCGGATGGGTAAACGCTTGACTCCACGCCGATTACCGACGGAGTCACGCCGATTACCGACGGAGTTTCATCGAATTTTCGAACACGAACCCAAATAAACTCAAACAAGACGATCAAGGTGAACGTACGATGAACGTTATTTGCTATTACACAGGTTTTCCCCAGTTTCCCTGTGCCCTCGTGAAAATACAAAAAGGAAGAGTAACAGGACGTTGAGAGGTTAGGTTGCTGTGAAAATCTGTTTACGATCATTTCAGCCAATTTGCAGTGACGGAGAAAAGTCCATGTTTGAAAATCATTAGTTCGGGGCTGCTCGAATTGAAGAGAAAGGTTCGATATATGGTGTTACAGATTGAAGTTAAAATGGCAATTGTTGCCATTTTACAAGAATTTTACAAGAATTGTAACAATGGTTTCTTTAAAGGGAATGACGAACAAGTTCCTAGCCACATCGAAATTTTCAAATCCAATTCGGTCGGTATTTTAAGCTGTCACTTGGCACTCGTTCACTGTATTAGTTCGTAACCTCCGTCGCTACGATAGCTATCGTAAGCTGCAGCAAGGAAAAACATCCAAAAAAATATTCTAGAAATGTTTTTCGCATTTTTCCCACTCTAATTTTGCACTTTCGGCAAAAACTCAGGCATTTTCGTAATCAGCGGAAAATTTTCGATCAAATACACCCTTTTATTACTTAAAAAATGAAAAAAAGTTTTTTTCGACCTCCCAGGCCACTTTTTCAAAATCTCAAAAATCACGATATTTCAAAAGGTTGTAGGATAACCTTCCCTTAGGCTATGGGGATTCATTTGGTGAGTTTGGAAAAGGTTTTTGCCTAACTTAAATAATGGCGTTGGATTCGTATCGATATCTCGCATAGTTTTCCCGGAAAGTTCACTTAAAAAATCGCAAAAAAAGAGGCAAAGGGGTATGTATGGAAAAATTTGCAAAAATCGATGGGTCAACTTTGAAATTCTGCCAAAAATCGAAAAACCATCGGATATTAATGATTAAAAAAGCATTTTGAAGAGAAAGTCATAACGAAGAGATTGAGCGGAACGTGGAGTCCCTAACCCTAAAGGAAAAAAAGTTATCGATGATTTAGTGAAAAAACGTATTTTGCCCAAAAATCGAAAAAATTTTTTGATTTTTAATATTTTTTTTATAGATTCTTTAAGATGTAATTTGATCCCCTGAACACGAATCTACCATTAGTTTCGCCAAAAACCCAAAATTTCTATGAAAAAATCGTAAAAAACACCTTAAAACACGTTTT
>JAPYZI010001105.1:0-36749 GCA_030523105.1 Ophioninae sp. A BG-2022a | reverse complement strand
TTTTGGCGGAATTTCAAAGTTGGACCATCGATTTTTGCAAATTTTTCCATACATACCCCTTTGCGTTTTTTTTAGCGATTTTTCAAGTGGACATTCCGGCGAAACTATAAGAGATATCGATACGAATCCAACGCCATTGTTTAAGTTAGGCAAAAACCTTTTCCAAACACCCCCATTGACTCCCCGCAGTCTAAGAGAAGGTCATCCTACGACCTTTTGAAATATCGTGATTTTTGAGATTTCGCCAAAGTGGCCTGGGAGGATGAAAAAATTTTTTTTTTCGTTTTTTAAGTATTAAAAGGGTCTATTTGATCGGAAATTTTCCGCTGATTACGAATATGCCCGAGTTTTTGCCGAAAGTCCAAAATTATACTGGGAAAATGCAAAAAATCTTTCTAAAATATATTTTTGACGGTTTTCCCTCGAAATGTTGGGTTTTCGGGGAAATTAATGGTATATTCGTGTTCACGGGGTAAAGTTACATCAAAATAGACCAATAAAAAAAATATTAAAAATCAAAAAATTTTTTCGATTTTTGGGCAAATTACATTTTTTCACTAATTTTTCGATTTTTTGCAGAATTTCAAAGTCGGACCATCGATTTTTGCTAATTTTTCCATACATACCCCTTTGCCTCTTTTTTTGCGATTTTTCAAGTGGACATTTTGGAAAAACTATAAGAGATATCGATACGAATCCAACGCCATTATTTAAGTTAGGCAAAAACCTTTTCCAACCTCCCCCAATGAATCCCCGTACCCTACGGGAAGCTCACTCTACGACCTTTTGAAATATCGTGATTTTTGAGATTTCGGAAAAGTGGCCGGCGGGGGTCGAAATAATTTTTTTTCCGATTTTTAAGTATTAAAAGGGTATATTTAATCGGAAATTTCCCGCTGATTACGAATATGTCCGAGATTTTGCCGAAAGTGCAAAATTAGACTGGGAAAATGGAAAAAAACACTTCTAGCATATTTTTTTGACATTTTTTCCTAGAAATGGCGAGTTCAAGGCGAATAAAACGGTCGATTTGTTGAAATATTAATAATAATTCAGGGATTGATTCGGGAACTATACACGCCGGTATCAATCGACTCAGAATTTCACCGCCAAACCCCCCTTTCATTGATGACTCTAGCTCTTATATTTCCTCAATACCGTCATCAGAGAATTCCCTCTTTTCTCTCTTTCCTTCACAAATATATATATATACTTAACGCGCACCCGCGAAAAACTCGCTGGAATTCGTTTTTCGCCTCCGCTTAGCTTGTCTCGCACCCCCTTCGCTTCTTCCACTACTTTTTCACTCTTTTTCTATTTTATTTCTTCGTCCTCGTTTCCACCATTTTTTTTTCGTTTTTCCGCAACCCTGGAGTAATCTCTCTCTCTAGTGTTCTCTCTCCCCGTCGCTCAGTCATTTTTCGTTTGGTCCCGCTCGCCCCTTCCCTCCTTCGCGTTCCTGCCAAGCTCGTTCGCGCCTCACTCGCGAACTGGACGTGCCTGCACGTCTTCGCTTCACCATATGTTACCGAAACTCGCAACCAGAAAGAGGCAGAAGGGAGAGAAAGAGAGCGAAGCAGCTTGCGAGTTATTGGCGTATCGGAAGCGTCCCGCGAGATGCGCCAACCCTTAATAAACAAAAGGTCTCGAGACTCTTCGTTCGATACACGTTGACGTCCAACTCTTCGCGCCCTTTTGCCCACTACCGATTGACATAATTTATACCGAGGGGAACGGAGGCCAGCGGAGAGGGGACGTTCGTTCCTCCGAAATGGAAAACCAGGAGGATGACGAATGACCAAATCGTGATCCAATACCGCACCGCGACAGATTTCGAATAACCTCGATGACAAACTTCCACGAACGTTCTCTGAAACTTCACTCCACTGGTGGCAAACACCGAAAGACTAATATTCCAACCGAGACAGTTATTACTTTTGATCTTTCTCGTCGGCTAAAAAAAAAATGTCATGTCAAATGTCGATTTACAGAAAAAAAAAACCTCAGTGGAGTTAAAATCGTTTTCCTTCACCGGGTTGGCAGTCGCGTCTCGCTGTGAAATTGCCACATACTGGATTTTATTTGAACCGAAGATTTCTGAATTTGAACTACGAACGGTGGAAGCGACGATGCAAAAAAGCGCTATAAGTATTCCGTTCGTTCCTGAAGGGGAATTCCGTACAATGTTAATCCATTATGCACGAACAGTTCGAAGCAACGCTGAAAAAAATTGCCGGAAAAATGTGTCTCGCGTTGAGGAAATAACCCACGTCGGATCGCACCTCCGGTATTTGTCACTCTCCATCGCTCGCTGGAAAACCGATCAATCCGAAATGCGTTCGGCGTTATCCAATCGTCGGGTGAAACATTTCTTCGCTTGTATGTATATTGAGCACTGCCAAACGTATACGCACGTACCGGTATCAAAAAATGTATTTCGCAAACGATTCCCTCGGATTCGTCCCGGATACATTGGGATTTAAATAGTACCGAAGGGGAAGTGCGAGGGGGAGACTAGGCGATGATTCCGCATTCATGGTACGTGGAATCTACGTTGAAACGAATCCCCTGGCGAAAATCTCCCAATCATGGAAATACGTTCGAAAGTGACGAAAAAAAAAGGTTCACTATTTTTCACCTTTTTTTTCCGACCCTACGCGTGAAAATATTCCTACCGGAAAATGTTCTCGCTTCTAGCGGAAACAAATATTTGGCGAGGTAGATTTTTTTTGCTCACCAACAATAATTACCGCCTGGGATTATCCGTCCAATATTTCGCGCGAATCTTTCTCTTCGGAATCTAATCCGAATAAATTAGAAATAATTAATGTGAAAAGTATAGAGAGTTTAGACGTATTTATATTTTTATCGTGTTAGAATTTTTTATTTTACAAAATACAAACTATTTTCTCAATCCCCGGAAAATATTTTTTGTTATTTTTTTATTTAAAAGTATCAAACTTTTTAATTATTTATACACAGAGATATAAATAAAACAAAGTTACATAATACTCTTCCTTTTCCTAGATAAGAAAAATGTGTAACCCCGAGAGGCCAAAAAAATAACAATAAAAAAAAAAAACCAGTGTACTCCAAAGTTCCTTGGTGAAAAGCTCGAGCCTTAAGGGCGATGCGCGTTAGATTTTCTCGGATGTCCATAAATTCCCATTTTCATTTTTTTTTTGTCATATTCCCATACCGCTATTCCCCAAGAGCGTAAGAACAGAGAAGCGGAAGAAACAGGCGAGTCCTCGAGGTGCTCCCATTCTTGTGGAGGAGGACACGTACCTCGTGACAGCGCACGTTCAAGATTTTTCTCTCGAGGTCTCTTCGACCTGAGGTTCCTATATAATAATAATAATAACAACAATAATAATAATAATAATAATAATGATAATAATAATATAATATATATGGTAATACATATGTACAAGAATGGCCAGGAGAGTGGAAAATTTGAATTTGAACGAGCGTAGCACTCACGCAGGGTAGTGCAACTGGGCGAAAAAGACGTCCCTTCCGGAACTCGTCGGAGGAATTATCCCTCTCTCTCCCTCTCTCTCCCGCTCTCGGTCCGCTCTCCAGGACACTAGGAGCCGTCTGCTTGTTTAACGTAACTTTCCTCGTTATTTCCGTCATTCGCTACGAGAGTGCACTCTCGTGTCTGTCTCTCTCGAAAGAGGGACGCCGGTAGAGAGAGAACTCGAACTCGAGTGACGTCGACGAAGCCAGTCGTCATACCGAGGTGCATGTCCCAACGGGAGCCATTTGCCGACATCTCGAAGTCCCGACGAGAACGACGACGCCGACAACGAAGGGATCCACTTCCGGTGACGCAACGCGTACGCCCAACCTTTAAACTTGCTCTTTCTCTCTGCCCCCATTCTCTATCTCTCTCTGGTCCATATCTAACTTGGTGTACTCGAAAATTATTATGTCATCTGACGAGAGCTCATCCTCTTTTCGATATGGATTTTCCAGCGTCTCTCGGCCTTTCCGAATACTTCACCGTCCTCTTTTCTTCCGTTCTCTCTCTCTCTCTCTCTCTCTCTCTCTCTCTCTCTCTCTCTCTCGGCCAGTCTCTAAATTTATTGAACGTTTTCGAACAACTTTTCGGACGGACCGGTAATAAGATACGATCGGTTTTACGACGCGTGTCGTAACGTTGTCCACTTTGGAGTCGCGATTCGAACTCGTAACGCCGGCAGGTATAAAGCTGGAATTTTCGG
This sequence comes from Ophioninae sp. A BG-2022a, assembly GCA_030523105.1. Lineage (NCBI taxonomy): Eukaryota > Metazoa > Arthropoda > Insecta > Hymenoptera > Ichneumonidae > Ophioninae sp. A BG-2022a. Next base: position 32,520 of record JAPYZI010001105.1, on the reverse strand, counting down.
TTTTACTTCGGAATAAAATTGTTCGAAATAGAAGTTTCCGTTTGAAAATAAACAGTGAGTAGACGGCAAAACGATTCGTTCATAGAAATGTTAATTATAAAAAAATGATCCATCGAGAAACGCCTCATAGTTCTGAAACGTTGGTATCGGTACGCCAGTAAAAACACCTGTGCACCGAATAATTGGAAGAATATAGGAGGTCCGTGGTTTCTGGCACGGTTTTTTGCAGTTTTCTCTTACCCCCGAAACCCATACGGTGCAGCTTAAAACGAGTGTGGACAAACAGTTCGGTAGGATGAGCGAAGAGCGGCTGGGGAGCAATAGGAAAGGCTTCAATTGGAAACGGCTGATACCTAAAAGCTCGCGAGGGTGTACGTAAGAAGTCAGGAAATTAAAAAAAAAATATATATATATATATATCGACTACCATCGAACGAGCCACGATATATCCGCTGTCAGAGGTCCCTTTTCCACTTTCCCAGCATCCAACGTCGAAGAGTTACAAATCCCTTGGTACCCTTGGAAAAATGGACGAAAATTCCGCGACTCGAGAGAGAGAAAGAGAGAGCACATCGGGTATATAGGTTTAGGAGGAAGATCCGATACCCCATCTACTCTGGTCCCTGTCACAGCGATTTTATTTATTTTCAGTCCTCTTTGTGGGCGAGTCTTGGTGCAGCGCCGGGAATTATCCGTGGCTCGCGGACGACGTTGCCATCAAACGCAGACACCACTCACGATTTTCTCTCCGAAATTGAGCGGGTTTCACTCGACTCTCCCTCCCTCTCTTTCTCGCGTACATTCTCCGTGTTGGTGTACACGCGTTACTTTCCTTCCTCACCGTGGTTCCTACCTTTTCTTCGCGGGATACTATTTCTTTTTCAGCGTCCCTCGAGGAGGAAAAAATCTCGAGGAGATCCCATTAGTGCTCGTCGACCGAAAGAGGGAGCGAGAAAAAGAGGGAGAGAGGAAGGGGGACTCTTGGATACAGGACCAAAGGGGATTGGACTGGTCACTTCGAGATAACTCGGAAGCTGCATCCTTCCTCCTTGCGAACTCCTTAGCGAAGCACGGAGCACGAAACGGAGACTTAGGATAAAAGAGAGCGAGGGAGGGAGAGAGAGCGAGAGAGACTCGATGCAGGTGGAAGGAGGCATGGGTGAGAGGAGAAGAAAAGTGAAATAACGATCAAGAGAAGGAAATATGAAACACCCGGATCAGATGACTGTCTTTTTCATCCTCTCTTATTCTTTCTATCTCTCTTTTTTTTCCTCACTCCTCTCCCTAGTTTCTCGCTGCAATTTACACTTTTGTACAAATAGATATATATTTTCGGATTTTGTTGTTGCGCTCTCGTCACATAATTATATATTTCGCACTCCCCGGTTTGTAGGACGTTCGTACCAAAAATCATCCCGAAATATTTCATTCCATTGGGCATTTATTTTTAAACCAAAATGATGGAAAATCGGATTTTGACTCGTGCCAAAATGATATAAAGATTAAAAAAAAAATTATCCAAAATACTCACGAACACGAACGAATAATTTCAACGAACTTTTTAACAGATTATTTACATTTACATATGAAGGGTCCCGTTTGAAGTTGAAGAGTTAAATATTTATCCAGACGTGCGATAGATCGTTCTTGACGTCCGCAGGTCCGGTCGTAACGTTCGTTCCCGGATCATCCACAGGAACATCCCCCATGGAAGTTATATCTCTCCGCTGATCTGACTGCCGCGTAAAAAGTCCCGCCATCGGGAAGAGATCTCCGGGACGGTCTCCCTCCGTAGCTGAGTATCCATTCGGCTCGCGTTTTCGCACTCAATTCCTCCCTTTTATTCGGCCACTTTGGCGTAAGCTGCTTGGGTCCCGCGAGGATTCTCGCTCCGACGGCGACCGCGATCGTTATGTTTTTCATCGACGTGTAGGTATACGAACGCTTCCTCCTGAATCTTTGGGATGAGAGGAAGCGAATACTCGCGAGTTCACCCTCCTATAACGATTTTCCGATCAGACTTGGAGTTTGTTTCCTCGCTTGTCCGCTTCATCTTTCGATTTTTTTTCCGTCCGGAGGGAGAACGATAAAAACGAAAAAGGGACGATTTTGCATCGCTTATGAATAATAAAAGGCAAATGATTATTTATTCACTAGATTTTTCTACTCTCGTTTTATCATTCCTCAATTTCAAATACTACATTTTGGTTGTTGAATCGTTACGAAATGTCCTCGTAAATTTCGAGGTTGAATTTTTTCGAAATTTATTTTCATCCAAACGCTCCAAGCAATGGAAACGAAACAATACTTTTTCTTCTTCCTCCTGAGAAAAAATACTGTTTCGTGTTTCATTTATTTTTCAGTTCCTCTCATTTTTCTTTTCTGTTTTTATGACTCCCGATCATTATCAGAATAATCGCGATGCTCCCTCGAGCTCGAGCAACCCCTCGCCCGAACGAGGAAGAAAAATAAAGAAATAATACAAGTGTGCGGTCCTACGAGAGCCAAAAATCAAAAGATAGGGCGAGCGAGAGTGAGACGACGCGCGAGTGCGAACAGGAGAGAGAACGACAAAGGGGGAGAGAAATCCTTCAGGAGAGGGCGTGTATCGATGCTTTCCGAGCTATAAAATCTCCCTCAGCCAGAAAAGGAGGAAGGGAGAGAGAGCGATTTTAGATCGCTCGGGGTTGAATGGTAAACGCGGCTGCTGCTGCTGCTGGTGATGTTGGTCGGATCCGTTCCTCTCTTATGGCTGGTCGCAGCGGTATCTTTGACCATACATCAGCGCACACCCCAGCAACGACACACGGGGCGGTTTACCGTCCGCCGTTCACATATATACATATACATATACAGGGTGTGACGTAAATAGTGGTCCGCCGTTACGGTTTCAATTCACCTATAACGTATTATAACCCTAACGATTTTTATCCATGGGGTTTCCAAAAACAATGTCTTTTTTTAACAATTTATAATCTTTCGTTATAAATATGGCTATATTTTCAACGATAACCATTGTTTTTTCATTTTTATTTCTGTTCTATGTTGCTGAATAATAGAGAAATCGTGAAAAATGGGTGTGATGTAAATAAAATACAATCCATAATAAACAATCATTTTTTACGACATTTTTTTTAAACCCTTGGATAAAAAAGGGTAAAATAATAATATGTGGGAGTTAACTATTCGATTTATCGAATCCTTAACGGTGGTCCGCTAGTTCTGCTACACCCTGTATATATAGATGTATGTGTGTGTGTGCACGTGGAAACCGAGAGAGGCAAAGGACACGAGAGAGGAGCAATCGCCGGAGCATCCCTTGCCTGAGCGCACGCGGTGTACGGTACACTCCTGTTCATCCTGCTGGCTCTCCTCGTTCGACAATTCTTTGACTATACGTATGGGAACACGGCCAGACGATCAGCGCCATATATCTATGAAAAGTGATATTGAAGACATTGAACTTCGAGGTCCTGCCTCTCGAATCAACGACTCTATTGAAAATGATTTTAACGGCCTCAAGGGGTCCCACTCGGGGCCCTAAAAACACATTGATTCAAGTTTTCTTTTCCAGGGTATCGAGACGGTGAAGAATTTTCCATACGCTCGATAAATCTTGCCAAGCTCGAAATCTTCTTTAAAGTGGGAAATACTTATAAACGATAAGGGTATTATTATTTAACAGCTGAAAAAAAGCAAACAAATTTAAATTAATTTAATTTATTTAGTACAGTGATAAAAATTGTTGCACGACTGGATAATCTTTCGACATTTTCAATATTACGAAAGTGCCAGACTGCGGAAATAAAAATGATGGAGTTTTGACGAAATTCAAAACTCGACGAAATTCTTTGATCGAAACCCAAAAAAAAAAAACACAAAAAATGCATCAGCTTGTACGATAGAAAATGATTAATTACGAATAAACGCGAACGCGTAATAAACCTAGAGATAAAATTAGGACGATACGATACGTTATCACCCAAACATCATTGAAGTTCGTAACGAACGATTTGAAGTTGTCTCGGGTAGTTTTGGTCGTTCGACGTGACGCGTATTTGTGAAACGGTGACCGGGCTGTGTACATTTTAGGGCTACGGGAGCGTCAAACGGCATCCAGCCGGAGCGAGACACGCGTGTACAAAGTTGAAGCCACCGCGCGCACACTCAGCCACCTTCGAATAAACCCTATTATTATTATTATTATTATTACGAGTGTAGGGAGGCCGAACCGCACCCCCATCCCCGAAGGAACGCTGCCGGCGGCGCCCTTTGAGCCTATGTACCATTTAAGGTATTTATGGGACGCGAAATCGTCCATGGACCAACGCCGAGGTCCTTGACGTCTCTCTCTCTCTCTCTCTCTGCTTGGTTCTGGCTCCGGCTCTTGCTCTCTGTCGCTCTATTTCCGCTTCTCTCTCCCTATCCACTTCGCTGGCTTCGTTTCTGTAATTCTCGCCGCACCGTTTCACCCCCCCTCTCTCTCTCTCTCTCTCTGTCCCTCAATACCTCTCTCTCCATCTTTGGTACTCCACATGTCCTAATATACGGAATGATACGACGCCACACGCCAGAGAGTATGTCCACGACGTGCCAGGATATCGAGAACCTTCTCCCTCTCCTATCCAACAATCGCGAATCTCCCCGACCACTTTTGATCCGCCCGTTCTTCGGTTTCTACCGTTCTCAATTCCTACCCAAACTCTGATCTTCCAACAGTATTGCTATTAGAATAGAATTCCACTAATGGCGCGTCAGCACGATGCGCGATGAATGATGCGCTTAGAAATTATTAATATAAAGTTTTACACTAATAAATATAAATAATTACCTATAAATAATTTCAATTTCTATAATAATTCGTATAAATAATTTTGTACGAATAAAAAAGGGTTATAAAAAAAGAAAAAAAAAAACAACAACAACTGCAAGTTTGCCACAATGGAAATTGACCGAAAAGTTGTATTATTTTGTTTACACGATTTTCTAACGTTCCATCAAGAGTAACGTTTCCCTCGTTATTTTTTAAATCCCAAAAAAATACATTTTTTTGACGGGGCTGAAAAAAAAAGATAACATCGTCAGCGAAAATTGTCACTGAATAGTATCGCTCGGTCGTTTCGCGGGTACTTCCAAAGTGACACAGGTGCGAGAGGGTACCAGAGCTTTTCGCCTCAAACCAGAACTCCTTGCACCTGTGTGCGTACGCGGAGAGAAATTCTTTCGAGGATCGGTGGGATCACGCGAGGGAAATAGAACGCGAAGAACGCGATATGAAAAGTAGTCGTTTTAGTGCTTCGACGAGTACCGGTGTATGAAGTACGAGCTCGCGATAAGGGGAATAAGAGGATTTTTGAACAAAAGTCACGCGCTCCTCCGCCACGATTTTCCAACCGAGTGGCCCATTAAATATGTATCGGAGTCTCGTATACTCGCGAGGAAACTTAACCATAATAATAATAATAATAATATTAGTATATAATATTATTTTCAAGCAATATAATACAGTATAATAATATTTTCTTACTTTACAACAAATCTTGTAACATTATTATAATTATATTACTAAATCAATAATCATATCCTAATAATAATCCAGTGGAACAACGTAAAAAGTAATGGCCCGATACTCGGAGCGACGACAGGTCAGTTGAGCTTAGAAATCCGAATTGGATCGTCGAACCGCGAAGTGCGAATGATAGGCAAGTGCTTAGTTGGAAGATACGATAAGTAGATTCGCAAAGAAACGTAAAAATTCACGTACACGTTATAAAAGAACGAGGAGAATGTACACAACGTTACGCTGTATATAAAAGAAAAGTTAGATCCTTGGAATTACCTTTTTTCCTTTTTCCATTGTACTTTTCTTGTCTCGAGGAGGAAAAAAGGTCGAGAAGTATGGTCAGAAGGAAGAGAACGAAGCACGGGAAGAAATGAAACTTACTTATATATTTCCTTGGCTGTACGTATGTATATACGAGTTCTGGAAAATCTGTAGCTCTCTGGCGAACGTCCCGGATATCACAGGACTATCGAGTATTCGCGAATTCGACACTTATACGTGACGGGAATAATACCTTATGTATATATACATATATATATATTGAATTGGAATGCAAACCGTGTGCCTCTCCGGGTACATCTTTACCACGTGGTTCAACGTCCGCAGAATCTTTCTCTCTCTTTATCTCCTCTCTCGTTTATAGTCTATTCTCTTTGATTTATTCACCTGACGAAAGTATTCCACAAATTCCCTCGTAGAGTCACCTCGTAACCCGAGAATTTTTTTTTTTTTTTCTCACGGCTTATATTTACGATACGTGAGCTCCGGTCGAGCAGTTTTTAAAAAAATTTTCCGTGGGACGCGGAGGAAGATGAGGATTTCGATAAGGGATTACCATTCAAGGAACATTTATTTATTTTGTACGTATAGAAAAACTGGAAGGCCGCGGAGTGCAAACGAGAAAACGAGAGAATTGTAGCGTGAGATTTTTTTTACGATTACCGATGAGAACGAAGGAGTCAAGATCGAGACACGAAAAAACGGTCGATTCGAAGAGGTTTTTTTTTTTTCTTGATGAGAGCACGAAGATGAGTAGAGAATTCACGTTTAATCGAAACGTACCTGGGCTCGCGAACTATTATGTATCAATTATAGAAAAATATTGATAGAGAGTAACGTTATTATTAATAATGAAAAATATTTCGCGCAAATGAAAAGCATACCCAAAGCATTTCGCGAGAGTGCATTGTCAACGAAAAAAAAAAATAATAATAATAATAATTTACTTCATAATTTGATAAATATTTGATCTTTTTAAAAAATCTCCGTCGCGAATTAAAGTCGAGACTCTCCGCCATAAAAATCTGAGATAAAAATGGGACGTTTTTTTCGAGCAAATGTACGAAGAGTTCCGCACGGGGAGAAAGAGATAAAGGGACAATGAAAATGTGGACAAGATTTGCGGTTACGCGATAACGATAACCCGATCTAATAAACGTACTTTCATATAAGCTTTCAGAGTAGTATATAAGAAAGCACGTGAACTATGTACTGGAAAGTGTGTACCAAAAATACGAGTGCGCGCTCGACCGCGCCAAGAATTTTCTCCCTCGCAACCTGGCACCCTCCACCTCGAACCCTCCCTCTCTTTCCTTTGCGGTCGAGATTTATAGCACGAGAGTTTAATTAACCCGTTGAGGCGTGCGCCCGACGTTGTTTCGCGCCCCAGCTATTCGTAATAATTAAGGAACATGCGCCAGAGACTCTTCCTTCGGTTATTCGTCCTCGTCCTCGTGTGTCGTTGTCCTCGCTGAATTGCACATTCGTACAAGCCCCTAATCTCTCATGCGCATTTTCTGCATCCGCTTACATCCGTACACATACATTATGTATCACCGTTACTTTCCTTTTTCAATGGCTCCTGGAACAAATGAAAAAATCCATTTTTTTTTAGGATTCAAAAAGACGTTGACGAATCGCGTTGAGGGACGTCCTCGTCGTTTACGCGCTTAGATAACGTTTGCGTTACTTCGCTTCACGATTGTATAGAAAATTAAACGGACCGACTGGTTCGCGTTACCATCCAGGAGATCAAACTTTTCTACAAGTTTATCCATTGTTGAACAATCAGATTCCACGCGGGAACAAATCGCCTCGTTTAGGGGCAAACCGGTATTTTAGCCATTGATCGACTCCTTTACGCGTATCGAATCGCCGAGGCGTAAACGCCGACCGCGCCAATCGGAACAAGCGCCAATCGGTGGAAGCCGTGTCTAGGGAATACGGCGGGTGGACGAGGATTCCCCGGTTGACTCCTTCCAGGTACTTCTCAACCGGTCGAGCGACAAGCTACCTTTGTTGGTCTCGATGGAACATCTTCGCCGCAAACTTCATCAAGCGAAACACGCGGGACTCTTCGCTCCTTCAGGAATCAATGAACCGTAGCTTGCCACAAACCTTGCTCAATTGGGAGAAAATTTGGTATTGTCGAGTCAATCGGCCCGGACGACGTTTAACGCTGAAATTGTCCAGTCGAAATATGCAAGTTTTTAATTATGTACACGGATAAGTTTTAGTTACAGAAATGACCGATCAATTATGAAAATCTATTATCAAAACCAAAATTTTTAGGGAAATAGAGAACCGGGTACGTTCAAGACCAGCTATAAAAAACAAACCTTGATTCCCTCGTACGTATCGCGTGTAGATCTCATTTCCATTAACGGCGAGTACCGGAGAATCTCCGCGCATGACGTCGAAATTGTCGGCAAAAAGAAGAAATCCACGACGGGATTGAGGTAATAACGATTTACTACTGGAAAAAATGTCAGAAGGATGGAGACGGGATCAGGATCGCTGCGAGGACGGAAGGAACGAGCGAGAGGGCGGAAGGGGCGAGAAGGAAAATAGAAAAAGTCAGCGAAACAGCGAACATTATTTTCACTCCGACGGATAATAAATTCCCTCGGGAAGCCACAATTTTTTCGTATGTTTTTTTTTAGTCTTTTTGCCATTCCTCCAACGAGAAGAGACACAAATGCTCGGTGGAGAAACGGCACGAGAGAGCTCATTCCTCCTCGGTTTTTGTTCGTCGTCTCGTTTTCCGAATAGTGTTGGACGCCTCGGCGTCTCTCTCTCTCTCTCTCTCTCTATCCCTCTCGTTGTTTTTTTTTCTTTTTTTGCTTTTTTCCTATCAGCTCCGCGATGAAACATCGCGAACGAAGATACAAACTTACCGTCACACGTTCCCCGAGCTTTCCTAATAAGTCAAACGGGATAACATCGTCTGTAAACGTCACTTCGGTTTCTCTCGAGCTTGAGGATTTTATTGATAGGTCATTAACTAGTCGAACAGACGTGATAAGCGAACCGTTTTTTTTTGCTTGCCTTCGTCACACTTGGAATTCATGGACGTGGAGAGTTTTCTTTTCAAGGTTTCTATTTCGTGGAACGTATCCACCCGAACTTGAAATTCAATATACCATTCTTGTATTTGACTCTTTTGGTAACCGTTTCTTTGTTTTTACAGTATTTTCCGTACCAAAAAACACACATTGTTTAAAATTTTTATTCGCTTCTCTAAAAAATCAAAGATTCTTTCCAAAAGAATTTACCAGTGAAAAAAAAATTCAACCATCGAATCCCGTATGACTCTCGTATGTTTTCGTGGTATCCATCAATGAGTTACCACTTTGGCTCGTTCTCGTCCCAAACCAAAAATCAAATCGGATCGAACGTTTCTACCTTTACTTTGGATAAATGAAGAAAATTGCAAATCCAATTACATTTCCAAACTTCGATCGACTAAATAAGAATTCTACGTGAAAATCATTGAGAATAAAAAATGGAATAGAAAGTGCTTGGCCACGCGAGTTTCGTTGCGGCAGGATCATAAATGTAAAATGTATTCTAGCCTTAATTACAAGTTTATTCGCTCGGCGGTGCTCGTCGATCGGATAACGACGCGATAAGAAAACGAGAATCGCCCTTCGTCCGAGCGTGCTCCGGCGTCTATACGTGAGTTTGTAGTACAAGGAATTCGCCCGTGCTCGGTTAACGTTTTTGTATAATTGGAGAAACAAAATATGCGGAACCGGAGAACAAAGGGGTGAGAAGTGGAGAAAGAACGAAACCACTGGAGAAACTGAGAAAGAGGGAGGGCGAACGAACTCGAGTGTGAAGGAGAAAGAAAACCGAATAATTTTATGCGTTAAAAGTTTTCAAGCGTGGATGTAATTGAAATTTTCTGCATATATCACGTTTCAAGAATTCGCTCGGGTGTTGGTTCCGCGGTTGCTTCGTTGGCTTCGAAACGCCGTTTTTAAATAAAAGGAGGAAAATGCAAATATAATGTAACGCAGTGAGCCAAAAGTACCGTATATACGCGAGCTCTGAAAAGAGTAAAAAAGCGCAACACCAAAAAATATCTAATAATACTTGTATTATTTACTAAAAAATAGTAATAACAATAATTATTAATACTGTACGTTACAAGAGCCCTCTATTATTTGTATTATTTCAATATATTTACATATCTAAACGATACCAATTATAATTTACATACGTATTTTCTTCCTATCATAATTGTTGCGCACGAGCGCGACAATAATGACGATACCAATGATACAACGAATAATTCTTCCCTTCCGGAGATTTCAAAATTAATAGATACAAAAATATATCCAGAGAAACAAGACCAAGCGGATAACGTTTTTTGCAAGCCTGTAATATTTGTTTTTTCTTTTTGGTCCGCTTGACGAAAGGCTCAGAGGTAGCGCTCGAGGGTGGAAATGTAATATACATATTTATATATATATATATATATATATATATATATAAATGTAAACGTACGCGTGCGTAGCTGCAACGCACAGAAAAAAGTACACGTACAACGGGAACGGTAGGCTCCGTCTAATTATTGTACGTATACAATGAGGAACACGACAGGACCGAGAGTAGATTTTGTCTCGGTTGGCCGCGAGGTGAAACGTGCTTTTGGAAAATTCTCTCATCGTTACCGTGATTATCCGCGGCTAGGTATCCGCCCGTTTCATACGTACCTACGTATATATATACGAATACATACATATCTATACGTATTCATAGGAGGTGAGTTCTATTCCGCGAATGCCCTCCGGCACTCACGGCCGCGTTATACCACTCCGGAGGCTACCCGGTGAACGATATTCGCAATTTACTGAGAATACGCGCGAGAGCTGGCCAAAGGAACGTTTTGCGCTACAACGGGGAATACACCCCCGGCGGTCCACGCGTCTCTCTCCTCCCCTCCTCGCGAATAACCTCCCGTCACCCGCTATCCTCTCTTCTCTCCTTCCAGTCGGTAAATTTGTGCCGTTTGTAGAGGGAAGAAAACTTCTCGTATCTCCCTTGTTCTCTCGCTACCCCTTTTGCTCAACCACCTCCCGCGAACCCTCCCAACTCTCCCTCTCTGTTTCTCGCGTCGCCGCCCGTTCGCCTCTCCCGCAGTCGTATCCAGCCGAACGTGTACCTCCGCGCAACGCCCGTTCGGCTCGTTCGTTCGGTTTATTATCTCATCGCCCGGGGCCCATAACTGCGGAGGGAAGTCTCGCGGGCGCGTGCTGCGCGATGTTCGCGGAGGGACTCGTACAGACTCGGCTAGAGGGAACGGGGAAACGAAGCGAGGGGAGGCACCGAGAGAGAGGGAGAGAGAGAGCGAGGAACTGGCTCCGAAGGTACTAGGAATGGAGAAGATGAGCAACAGAGACCACCGGAGGAAAAGAGGGAGGGAGGGAAATCTGAACGTGCATTCTCGCGGAACGTATCGTCTTCTATCGAGAATTCACTCTTCTCTTTCTCTCTCCCTCCCCCAACCTCGACCAATCGCTGAATTATCTCGCGTCCGGTCTTTCACTGAAAAAAAGAGGGTCCCTCGCTTCCTCGGGCGATCCCTCTCGGTACACCGGACGTAATCGATTATTATACGAGAGCTTTTGAATCGATGTCCGTCCGTACGTGTTTTCGTACACGCGTAAATATCGATTTCACGATCTATTGAATGTAAACGGTTGTTTGGGTTTGTTCGGGTTTCGTTCGATATTGCGTTACAACTGTATCTTGCGTTGTCGTTGTATACAATAGAGGACGAATCCGCAGAACTATGAGACGGAGCGGGAGCGGATTCAGGCGTCGTAAATACCACTGTCTTTCTATTTTCCATTGTACTTGTATCGCTCGATCGACTCCAGCCTCTGTAACCTGAGACGCCAACGCGTACGTTCGAAGAATTATGAACGATGAATGATTCATTATCCTCTGTGGTACTCGTTACTGCCCCTATTTGAATCGTTCCGGCCAATATTTGGAATTACGACTCATGAAAGGGTCACGATCTTTTTTCTCAATAACAAAACGACAGCCGACACCGCCGCTTTCGTGGATGACGGATGGTCGGGAGCGTCCAGCTGTCTCGTTGCGTTGAAACGCTACGCTCAAAAAAAAAAGATCCAATCTGAGTTTTCGAATTGGATTTTTGTTTTGGAGAGAGCGGATGGAACATTTTTTAGAATTTTTTTTTTTTTCGAATGTGTAAAAATAAGTTTCGAGACGGCCACCGATCCTTGAGGAGAACAGTCGTAATGCGCTACTGTTCGAACATTTTTGCGAAATTTTCGTTCCGAAGTAGATTTGAGATTATGATATGAAATTATGCGGAGAAATTTTGAAGGATTGAACAATTTTGGCGGATCGATCGGTCGTTTCGGTTGAACGACCACCGACTTTCTATTTTTGGAGGACACCGACTCTCCTCAGTGCCGAGTCGTATCGATTCGTGCATTCGATTGATAACGAATCGGCGCGTCTTGATTCGAGCGAACCGCTGAATTGATTAAAGAACCCGCACGCGACGCGAGAATACGAAAAGCCTCCTCTACAAATATACCCCCGGCGATGTACTTTTCTACTCGAATACCGTCAATTTGTTCCATATCCGCTCCCTCCCTCCCGCCGGAGGAATACGCAAATTTTCTGCAATTTCATTCGAAATACAGAGCGATCATTGAAAATACAGAGCGCGAGGATATTCGTTTGCGCAGAATTAACATTTAGAATGATGATGCGGCCTTCATTGACGAGAACCGTTCTACGGCTAGAGGAAGAGAGAAAGAGAGAAACGGAGAGGGAGGTAAAAAGAGAAATCGTTGGAATACATTAACGATAATACCCGAGCGCAAGAGGTACGAGACGATAGGTTCGGAGTTTGCAAATATAAACCGTGAACGGTGCGGCTGACTTTTGAACAGAAGGAGCTTGAGGATGGACCAAGACGACTAGAAATAAGATACGAGAAAGGCGATCGGATGATCGCGATGATGACGACGACGATACATTTTATTGTGCCCGGTGAAACGACTTGCGGCCAATTCGGGAAAAGACTGTAACGAAATAAAATATACCAATTTAGCAAAATAATAACTGAATAATAATATGAATTTGTAAAAATGAGAGAAGAGGAAAACGAAAAGTGAAAGAAAAATAAGTGAGAGGGAATATAAAGTAATGATCAGAGGAAAAGAAGAAAAGAAGGAAGAGAAGGATAAAAAAGAACGAGGGGGCTGAAAGAAAAAAGAAAAAAATCGAGAGAGAGAAGCAAAGAAGGAGAGAAACATCGAAAATGAAAAAGAAAAGGAGGGAGAGGCGATGAGATTAAAGGAAAAAAAGAGAGAGAAAAACAGAGAAAGGCAACGAGAAGGAGGAAAATCCAGAGGGATGCTAAGAGAAACAGAAAACTCGGGGGAAGCTGGAATGAGCAAAAAAAGAAGAGACAGAAGGAGAAGAAAAAGGGGGAGAGAGGGTGAGAGACGTCATCGTTGCTTCCAGGTCCAAAGCTTTCACGACGTTCCTCTCGAATCTCCGGACCATAGGGTTTTCTCTCAGTTTGGCTTTTAAAGCACGATTCCACACTTCTGGAACGCCTCAGTGAACCTTTTTCCTGGTTGGAGCCCTCTCTCCACCCATCGTCTCCCGGCGTTCACCTTCGGCCCCTTCTCGCTCTCGCCCCATCTTCGCCCCGCGCCTCGGTTAAATTAGGTTTACGTTTCCTCTCAAGTGCGCAACGATTCCGTTGCCGAAAGGTCGAGCTTTGGTCTCTCGCGCTCGACTTTTTCACCGTGTAATGTTCAAGCCCCTGGCCCTTTTTCCACTCGTACACCCATTCCTATATACCTAGAAGTGTGATAAGTACGATCGGTATTGTAGATACGCGTACACCGGGTGTTTCGGTTAACATCGACAGCTCTGATATCTTGGAGACTGTAGCTGACGAAAAAAACATTTTTCGAACGACTTTGTAACAATAATGCGTCACGAGTAACCCTGGAGTCCAAAACATTAATTGATCAATGACTCGTAAAAAAATCATTAAAACAACAACGATATTTCGTTGTATCGTTGATTCGTATTATTATCAATTATAACAACTATAATGATAAATAACAATGATAAATACATTATTACTATAAACAATATTACGTCACATTGTTAATCAATACTATTATAAATTGAGCTTTCGCTCAATAATAATAATGATATTCATCCGAATGAAGATTTATTTCCGCAGATTAATGAAAGGACGAAGGAACATAAACGTTTTTCATTTTTGTCTGTCGCAGGTCCAAAGGGCGAACCGGGCCAAGCCGGGAAACGCGGTAAAAAGGGAAAGAAGGGTGATCCGGGCGAACCAGGGACACCCGTAAGTTTTCTTTTTATCTTCGGAGCAACGTCCGTTGCGATGTACAAGAAAAACGAACAGAAGAAAAAAAAAAAAAAACAACGCTGCTCGTATCGTCATTCGCGAAAGTTTCGCGCGCCCGGCGTTGCAACGAGCGCGCCGTACCAACCCCCTCCCTCCTGCCAATTTTATTTCATCGCCGGCTGCTTCTTACCCGATTGTGTTACGGCCGCGATCACTCGCGAAAAACGCCACGAGTATTAAACCAGCATGTTTTTTTATGTGTCTATATCTATATACGTATAGTATATATTGTATTACACGTACACGGATATATACCGTATACGCTGTATGTACCGATAGAACCGCTTGTTTCCGCTTGTGCAAAGCTGAGCTCGTGAAAAATTGATTGCGCTTTGAAGGGATAAGGATGGGCGCTCTATTAGCCGACCGGATCGATTCGTGCTCGCGTGGTCCAATTCCCAAACGGCATCTCGGTAATTTAACGTTGCGATCGCTGTATCGTCTCTCATCGTACGTAAATGCACACTATTTTTTTTTTAACCGACGAGATGTAACGTTGACGCATCGCGTAATCGATAACGTACAATTTACGCAAATAATTTTCAAACGTAATTTGTAAAAGTATAAATTTATTAACGTTACGTTGCATCAAAATTGTACGAAAAAATGAATTTTTTTCTGTTTATTAGGACGATATTATTGATGACACTGAGTATTATTTTGTCAGTGGAAACAATTCGTAACGAATAATCGATCTTTATTTTTAATGAATTTAAAAAATCATAATTACGAGGACACTTGATTTCGATGGAAAAAAGCACGAGTGGGCGAGCTCGAGAGTCGAAGGGCAAGCCTTTCCGGGGGCGACGCTGCGCACGCTAACCTCCTAACCACGTTGCACGTACGCTTATTATTATACCCAAATGGCAAAATCTCGTTTTACGACGATCAATCGTTTTTTAACTAGTCGAACCCCCGTTTTTGCAGGGCGGTGCCGGGACTCCGGGAAGGAATGGTTTTCCGGTATATCGTTTGTTATTATTATTATTATTTTCTCGCATTTTCATTGTCGCTATAAAAAGATCAAGCGAAAACGATAATCATCGCGGAAAATCTCCGTCTCATTTTCATACCATTATTTCGCCGCTTCAATTTCCAAACGGGAGTTCATCAGCAAAGTATTTTCACCCTCCGTGGTCGCGATTAAACCCCGCCGGGATTTATCCGAGAAAGATAATCTTGCGTTATAAATTTGAAAAATCGATCAATCGAAAATTATTTTTGTCTCCGGTAATAATAATAATTTGTTACGGCATACGATAGAATATAATTGTATTTTGTAAGAATAATTACAACGAAATAATTAATATTCCCATTGTTATAATTATTATTCTCGTTGATGCTTCAATGTCGATAAAAATGTTCTTTGCTTTTATCAATTCGACTACTCGTAACGCTCTTTCTTTTATTTTGTTGAAGAACAAAAAAAAGTTTGGCAGTACCGTGTGGTTTAAAAAAGGAGTATATTTATGATAATTGGCAGAATTGATTATTTATTAAAAACATATGCAAAGTCTCTTCGACGACGGAGGGTTGATCATCCTCGTTAGTGTTACTTTTATTTCTCACATTTATATTTCTCCTGTTTCCGAAGCTCCCAAGTCCAGGCGAGCACTTAATCCAAAAATATCCACCATACGTACGTAGCGAAAGGGCCAAGTAGCGACGCTCTTGTGTTGGCAGTGCAAGCCTGAAGAAAAAAAAAAATACGAAGAGGGGGATAAAAAGAACTAAGCTGAAACGAGAGCTTCCTTCGATTATTTAATTTTTCATTTTTTTTCGATTCTACGTTCTTTTGTGTCCGTTGGACGAGCGCTTTTGCCACGCCCCGCGTTTCAAAAATCGGAATCTTTGAGATTTAATCGTCGGTGGGAATTTCAGGGCAGCAGTGGTGACAAGGGCGAGCCCGGCGAAAGGGTAAGCGCGATACGCAGTGTACTACGTAGAGAGACCGAGAGAGGCGGAGGGAGAGAAAGAGAAAGAGAGAGAGAGGAAGGGAGTGTCAAAAAATGCTTTTGTTTCGCTAACGGAACGGAAGTGATTGCCCTGTCACGATTATTTCCAAACGTAGCGAAGAAAGTGAGAATTTCGTTGACTAAATTTATCGCGAATTACAATCCGCGGTTGTACGAAAGAACCGTCTTAAAAAAATGTGTACACTTGTGTCGACCTTCCACGCGTCCTTCAACCCCTATTCAAAAAAACAGACGACAAGATCTTGATTTTTGATAAAATTAAGACGTACCGATTTCGAGGACCCGCATCAAAGTACCAATCAAGATTATCCGCTCCTTAACTAAGTACCAAAGAGAATTCGGTTTATCCTCTGGTAATCGATAATAATTTGGGACGAAGGGAGGGGCGTGGTTGACGTTTGCAGGGTATACTCGCTTCAAACACATAAATTCGAGTTTCGAAAGGTCAACCCTTCGGCAAGGCTGTCACGCACGAATAGCACACGCACACACACCGAACTATTCGTGACAGGCCCGTGTTTCAAGCCTGTCCAACCTACCGACTAAACTGGCACTTCCGGTTGACCGTCCGTTCTCGAATTTCGGAAGTGCAACGCGCAAAGAGCTCGGTCGTGTTGGGAAAGCGGGGGAGGGGGAGGGGGGGCGAGCGATTTAGTCCGAAAACGCTGGAATTACGCAAATTAGATTTAGTGGGCCGTAGCTATGTGTTTCTGGGTGTGTTTGCGCGCGCATCCATAATTGCCGGAAGTGCGCGCATCGCTCGAGTTTTCCACCCACCGGATCGCGATCCCAAATGGAACTTGCATTGCCAACACTAATCGAATTGTTTAACGTTTAACCGTACGTTGAATCGCGTGACTTGGATCTGGATTGTGCGATTATCCGTGTGCGTGTGCGCCTCTGTATTTTCTATTTTTTTTTTTTTGTCAACCCTTCATGGTTACTGGCTAATCGAAACGACCGGCGAACCCCAACATACTCGAACAGTGTCAATGTCAGAGAAACGTCGCGCTCGCAAAAAACAAACTCGACGGACGCGAAAAAAAAGTTTTGTTTTTTTAAATCAACGAACGACGACGGCGGATTATTGATTTATTAAAAAATGTTTTTTAATAAACGTCCGTCACGTTTTTTTTTATTTTTCATGTCGACGTTTCTTTTTCGTTCGAGTATCCGAGGTTGGTCGAACAATTATTTTTAAAAACGAAGTGAATTTGAGGGAGCGTAACCATCGAGAAACGATCCGACGAGGCGTGACTATGGAGGGTTTTTCTTCGTTTCGTTTCCTTTTTACCAGAAATTTGGTGGAAATTCTCTGGTCGACGAACGCCGGGACTTGCTAAAAACAAAAAAAGTATAAACTTTGCGGGAACTTTACTCTGCTTTTTCATACCGCTACTCTTTGCCTCTTCTCGTCTCTTTCCTCTTGGCTTTTGCTCTAACAAGAATAAAAAAAGATAACTGTAACAAGTACGAGATAAAAGCGGCTCTTTCGCGTCTTCATTTTCCATCCATCGATTGATCGAGATCGCGCGTCGTGGATCCCCATTGCTCGTTATCTCGGATCTCTCTCTTGTCGCGTGTCTACCGGGTGTCCCACTCGAGTTCGCCAAATTACGTACAAACCTACCAATGATTTTGGCTTTGCGATCACTCATTGCCCAACGAAATGAATAACGTTGATTCAAAGTTATTTTTCATCCGACTGATATATCCAAATATATTCGAAATATATTATACATTCGATAATTAATAAACGACTCAAAAATGCTAGTTTCCTTTGTAAAGAAAAATTGACTTTAAAATAACGTGGAAAAATACGAGAGTTTTTTTGCTCGTGCGAAACGTAAGACTTTCGCTGAAAACATTGAAACGTAAAACGCATTGGTCCGGAGATACGTCGATGCGGAAACTCGAAGGGGACATCCCGTAGGTGAATACGCGTGTTCTTGTCTTCTTCTCTCAATCTCTGTCCGTCATACAAATCTCTCGGCTCGTTTACATACGGATCATCGTCGTCGCCGTCGTCGTCTTCTTCTTCTTCTTCTCTTACGATCCGCTTGGTTCGTCCCGGCGAAACGCGAGCTCATCGATCCTATGTTGATTTCAGGGACCCATCGGACTGGACGGACCAAAAGGAGATCCGGTAAGCCCTTCTCCCCGTTCCCCGATCGAGACGAGCACGACTCAATCGCCTAATCCCACAAATATCTTATTGAGATTAAATGTAAATTGAACGATCGATCTTTTGATCCGCGCAGGGACAACCGGGTGAAAAGGGACAAAAGGGAGAGCTCGGAAGTCCTGGCTTCGACGTATTCTCCGCAGTAAAGGTATCTATCTTCGTTGATTCCTCGTTGCCACTTGCACTTTTATTTCTTTCAGCGATTCAACTTTATTTTCGATAAACGAATACTCTCCAAACGATTCAGGCAGGAAAGGGATTGTGGCCTATTGCGACGCGATGGCTATCGGTCGAGAGAAATTTCAGACATTTTTTAAATCAATCGAGCCACTCTCGACGCGAATTGGAAACAATAACGTTATAATAATTCAAAAATGTTCATCTTTCCTGTTTAATAGGTACCTATTAGGTAGGTGACGGGCCAACTTTTTTATTTGTATTTTCATATTAATTCTGAGATTTTTATACGTTGACCAATGCCGTCAATGTTTCGAGAAAATTACCCCAAAATTCTTGATTGGAATGAAAAATCAAGCGCTAGCTATTAAAAATCGATACAAACTTAACGAAAAGACGACTTTTCGAGACGAGCCGAAATGTCCGGACGTTTCCGACAAAGACGAGAAAATGAAACTTCCGTATTTGGAATGTCTCATTCTCGTGTTACGTCCATCATTGTTTCGTAAATAAAGGTGAAATTCTCTCGAATCTCGACACGATTAATCGTGAAAGGTGTTTACTCGCCGAGTGGCACATCCGAGAGACGCGCGATGTAATTTTTATGAAGGTGTCGACGTCCCGACGCGCTCGTTCGCGTACTTTTCCCGTCGGACGGAAAATCAGAATCGTAACGACGAGTCGATCGATCTAGACGTCTCCGCGTTTCTTCGAACTCGATGCCCATCGATACGAAACCCGCTGGACTCTCGGAGCGCGCCCCAACTTTCGCGGAAAAGTTAATGAAACTCAATTTGGCCTGGAATTGTATCATAACTTTCTTAAGAAACGATGATCGATCGTTTCCGAAGCGAGAGCCTGAATATACAGGGTGCTCGGTTCGTAATTCGCTGAATCGAAATTTCTGGCTCGCGATTTAATCGCGTTCCCGTAATAAAGTGTAAGGTTTTGCCAAAACGTACGAAAGATCATGCGCGGTCGAGAATAAATCGTGAAATATCTTCCTTCTCCGCCTACGGGTCAATGCACAGGGGTTAAAGAGGTCGGTGACGACGCTTCGCGGTGGAACTCTCGGCTATGCGGAGATCGTCGCGCTGAAGGTAAAAATTAAACGAAGAAAAAAAAAAGAAAAAAAAAACTCGAAGATCGAAACATTTCCGAGAGCGAGAGCTCGATCTTTTGTTCTTTCTCCTTCGATATTTTTGTCGTCTTTGATTTGGTTTTGGTAGTGCAGCTGCGCGGGTCGTTACTCCTTAATGCGCTAGCTCGAAATTAGTGTCGTCGATATTTTCTATATATTTAATATATATATATATATATATGTATATTAATGTAGAGGTAGAAACATACGGGGTGTCCCATTTGAAACGGTAGGACGGATTATCTCGAAAACGTTAAATCCGATGGAACGATAACGGAGCTACGCGAGATTTTCCAAAAACAAACTCGTCGGTGGCCCGACACGGCTGTATCGCCGGAGTTACGGGAGTCCAAGATTAACGCAAAACGCGTCAGCCTCGGATTTGCAACGTTATCGGGACGCCGGATCGTTACGATTCGAACGGGACGCCGTCTTGTATACAGGGTGGCAAGAAAAGAGGATCCCAAAGGAAAATGTAAACGTCTACTTTCTTTCGGTGGTAACTCTTCGAGCCACCCTGTATAAGCCTGTGCAATCGTTATTAGGAAGTTGCAATTTGTGGTGCTTGCGGTGTAGTTTTCTTCCGTTCGATTACAATTTTATTAGAGGATACGAGGTTGCGTTATGTTTTCGTACGAGTTGGCCAATAAATGATGTTTTTTCGCACGTCGTCACGGTCAGTCCGACGTTTCTTCCGGAGAACCGTTGTTGTTGTATTTTTGCTATTTGTCCCTCTGTTTTCTTTTTGGTAAAATTCTCCCGTTGCGGCAATCACGACGCCGAGTTCATCCTCGCTCCCCGTACATGAACTTTTTCTTTTTATCGTTGCTCTCTGTCTCGTTTTAAGTTTCTTCCCACGATTGGCAAAATTGTATATCTTTATTAGGCGATACGTATCCGTAGGTGTATATGTTGATCGTGGGCATGGCAGAGTTCGCCGGAGAACAAAACGGACCCGATTTATTTAGCTTCGCCTCCATCGTCCTCTTATCCCCGAGTCCTGGCCTCTCCTTCGATCGAAAAAAGGAATTGCGACGAGTGACGACGAACTTTCAGCTGCTGGACTCCATCACAGAACTGACGAACTTGATTTTTTTTTTGTCTTTACCAGTCTTTGTATTTTTCGCTCTTTTATTTATCGTTTGATCCTGTAGAGGTTTATGTTTTCACCCGTAGTCGACCTAATTCTAGGGACTTCAGGAGCGGGGCCATAATATCACGACGCAGACCATCATACAACTTAAAGTAAGTCCTAAAAGTTATAACCGACGAATCGTCGGTACCGAGTTAAAAATAATCAAATAAAATACCCGAAAATGAATAATTATCGCGATTCTCTTGTTCCGCTTTCCATTGGACCGCGCGTCGTGATGTTCATTATTTTCGAGTTTCACGTTGGAAAATAGAATTGCTCGTTTATTTAAGTTTCTATTTTTTTTTTTTCGATCTCGTTTCTTCACTTTAAAGCGCGATCGATTCAATGACTTTAACGAACGAACGGTCACGGATCAGGTATGAAGGAGAACGAGGCAATAATTTTTGACAGCCGCGATTGCTGTGACGTTAAAAAAAAAAAGTTGAAGGTTTGCTCACCTCCTGGTAAAATTTTGTTGCGTTGTACGGTTTTTTTTTTTGAACGCTGAATAGTCAAAAATGTAGAAAAAATGTTTTTCGTAGATTGTGGATTGGTACTTTCGATGATTTATTTCTGACGGACAAAAAGCAAGGAATGTTTGTTTTTTTGCAATGTAATCGAAGGTACGTAAAGACTCCGTTTCTCCGGGGGATCTTTGTTCCCCCCGCTAAGAAGAAAGGTAGCAGAGATCGTTATTGCCCCGTTCTACCTTGACGCATCGTTCCTCGAACCATCGTATTCCCGCACGTTTCGTATCGCCTCCAGTAGAGCATTAGCTATAGTTCCGTTGTTAAACTCCGCTTGACTGTTTGCACGTGAGTTCCGCGCGTATAGCGAGAATGTTCCGGAAGAGACTCGCTTGCTCGCCAGACGAAGACTCGTTTCCTCTCTGTATTAACCCAGTTTCTAGTTACATTTGGCTGTACGGTGAACGGAGCGAAACCTCTCAGACGTTCCGTTCTCCGTTCCCTCCTGTTCCATCTCTCTTCTCCCTCGCCCCGGCAACGTTATAATTTCTTCTTTTATTTTCCTCTAATTTGTTAGCGTTTTCGACCAATCGTCGAAACTGTTTTGAACCGCGTGTTTCATTTTCCATTTTATTGTCGTGTCTTTTTTTTGTAGCCTGTTGAACTTTATTTCTGCGTTTCTCGTTTCTTCCCTGTATTTTGTAACATCGCGTTACGAACAGCTGCGGTTCGTTTGTTCGGGGTACGTTACTTCTTCGGTCTCTCTTGGTCTCTCTTTCTACTTTTACTTGATTTTCGTTTCAACTTTTGTTTCGTTTAAATATATTTGTTACTTTAATATTATAACAACGTTATACCCGATTTATTTTCGTATCACGAATTGATCTAGTTTTATTTGTTGCTATTTTTATCTCGAAGTTTACTCGGTTATTTATCAATCAATCGGTCGTGTCGTCGTAACGCTGCGGTATAATAAACCAATCAATCAATCGATCGATCTACCTCTCTCACCTTTTCGCTCCTGTTCCTCGTTGGTTCCTGTTTCGCTTTCTCTCTTTTCTCTGCCCCCTCCCCTCCTCCTACCTTGTCCAACTGCAACATTGTTCGAGCGACGAGGCTTGTCTGTTTCACGTGTAGTTTACCGCACCGGCTTTTTAGCATTGCCAGTGTTCGAGCTTGAATTATCGTTGGTCGTTGAGGATCGACGGGTTCCACGTTCGTTTAGTGATTATTTATCCACGTATCGTCACGACCACGACGATCGAAGAATATTTCAAACAGCACGAACAATGCCGAGAACGACTTTGGTGCAGAAATGTTTGCTTCTTTCCTCTCTCACCCTCTCTCGCTCTTTCTCTCAGTAGCTTTTTTCCGTTTCTCCCTCTTTCCGTTCTTCTCTCCGCAGACAAGCGAGTCGTGCACCCTTCGATTTGACATTTTCTTGAGGGGGGTCGATCGTTTAACGATTCTTTTTTTTTTTTTTGGATGCAAACACGTCGCCCATTGTTTCACAAAATAAAGAAACAGAACGCTGGTATGGGAACGAAAATACACTATGAGTTGAAAGAAATGAAAAAAAAAAAGGAAGTAATTGAAAGTTATCCGACGAAGTTTCAAAGTTTAAACTCGAGCTCGATGATAAAATTGAATTTCAACGCCACAATTCAATCGCGCAGTATCAAATTGAAATCCGATAAAACAAACGTTCTAACTCGATCGAACGGAACAAACTTCTATCGGATTTCTTAAAGATTTTCGTAAAGAATGAAAATTACATTCCACCTGTTGGAACGGTTTTAGAGAATAAGTACAGTGGACGACGATAACGATGGACATTTTATTCAGCTGATGAATAAATATTGAATTGAACAATGACGACGAAAGAAGAATGCAATTGGAAAGAGCTGTCAAACATGTCTACTCCTATCGTCGAACTTGCTCGCGTCGAAAAGTGAACAGTGTTTTGATTCCAAAAGTTGCCTCGGGCGTTCGTGGCATGTTCAAAATTAACCAGCTGAAGAACAATGATCGGATATGTTCCCGTCCAAAAGAAAAAATATCGAACGTAATTCAGCCAAAATCTACAAGCCGATCGAACCTCCTCGAACTATCCAAAGTACCAGCGCTCAACGACGATCTCTTTTTTTTTCTCCGTTGCGTCGATAACAGGGTGAACCCGGAGAACCGGGACCTCCAGGACCACCGGGTCCACAAGGAACCGAGGGCAACCCGGGGCAAAGCGGTAGACAAGGAATTCCCGGCGATGTTGGACCTCCGGGCGAGAAAGGATCCTCCGGACCCGCCGGTCCGCCCGGTCCCGTTGGCCCACCAGGAGCGCCAGGTGCCAAGGTCGGTCTCCGTTGCTACCCATATTTTCAAAAAACCCGAAAATCGTTCTAACCGCGACCGGCAAACTTCAAGTGTGAAATGTGCACAGGGCAAAGCGGGGGATTACGGACCACCGGGGTTTCCAGGTCTTCCAGGACATCCGGGAAAGCCAGTGAGAACACTTCGATCGTTACGCTCCCATTCCCCACCTGATTTATCGACTCAACCTTTTTCGGCAATTGAACACTTCTTGAAGGTTCCGTGGCCGGTGCCTCGATATTTCTTCACATTAAAAAAAAAAATTAACTCTCCCTCCGATCGTTCGAAATTAATACCGTGTTAGCAATTTCCTAAAATAATGGATGATCTTTCCGGTGTGTATTTTCGATTTTAAAATAGTCCGAGGAAAATCCCATAAACAATGGTTCCTGACGCGTGGAAAGTACGGGTCGTTAAGAAATTAAAAAAAAATAATAGAAACGATCTTCCTCATTCAAAATCATTAATGTCCCTCTTGATATCGTTTTTTTTTTGTATCAGAGGTAATATTCTTCGTATGTACTTTTCGATGAAGTCACGGCGCACGCGCGAACATAATTATTTCTCAGATGTCCCGTACTGCATTGACGGTATTTTTTACAAGCCTCTTCCTCGGGTTTCCATTTTTTAAAAATCGTTTTCTCACAGGGAATATCCGGAAAGAACGGGACTCGAGGTCCTCCAGGTCGACGAGTGAGTCCTCGAACGTTTATTTCAGGTGGCGAGTTTCCTGCTGCGGGCAATTTACTAAAAACAAGCGTTACTAATGACTAGGGTTCTCTTTCGTTGTTTTGGTGCTTGCTTCGGTGCATATGGTGAAAAATCAACTGCTTCTGGGGTCTATTGGTGCGAACGGACTAATTAATTTTTATAAAAACGATAAACAACGAAAACCTCGTGGCGTTTCTCGGAAAATTGCGAATTTGAAGGACAAACGTCCAAAGTCATCGAAAGTTTCGAAATATGTATGAAATTTCGTTCTCGGACCTCCAAAAGTCACTCAGCGAATGAATGTTTGAATCAACAGGGCGAGAGGGGCGAAAAGGGTGAGCGAGGCTTGACGACGACCTTGAACGGCGATCAATTTCCACCAGGCGCATTCGAGGGACAACCAGGTCCACCAGGACCGCCTGGTAAGCGGAGATTACCTTTTTGTTCGTTTTTTTTTTTAATGCCACACAAACGGTCCCGAAAAAAAAATTTACAAAATGAAAAATGGAAAAGAATTCGACTAACCAAAATGTGGAAAAAAATATTTGACAAAACGAATTCTGGAGGAAAGGCGAGATAAAAAAGATTCATGAACGAAATAATTGGAGGAGACGGAAGTCTGTGTGAATAAAAATTCACAAAAACCCAAACGAACGAGGCCGCCAAAAATAGTGGGAAAAATTATGCTAAAAAACTTAACCGGAGAATGAAAACGGAACAAAAAAAAACTCCGATGAAATCCGGTGGAAAATTCTTATCCACCACCGCCCTTTATCTCTCTCTCTTTCTCTTTGCAAACGTATTCGACATCATTGCCGTCATTTTTTCGGCTCACGTATTCCTCCCAATTAGAAGTTTGTCCAATCGTAACTTCTAAATTGCTCGACGTTTTGCCAATGACTTTTTTTTTCTTTCGTTTTTATCCTTCGCCTCTGAACTTTCGGTCAGGCGCAATCGATTTTATAATTTCTCGTGAACGGAAAAAAATAGATTCTCCCTTGATCTCTTTACACTCATATTTTTTCTACGCTCTCTCGTTTTTTCAATTTTTTTTCTCGACTTTTCGAATCGCTATTCGCGAGCAACAAGACTGCGAGAAGAGGAAGGGAGAGAAGCAAAGGGACCAAAACTCCATTTTTTTTATTATTTTACTTTTTAACTAAAAAAAAATTCTACTTTAATCATAAACTACTCTTGATATCGAAAAGAGTCTCGAGAGTCTCGTTATGAATTTTCCAAATGAATGAAAATCTCGACAATCCTCATCGCGATAAAAATAATGTATGATCCGCGATAAATTGGCGAAACATACGCATGACAATGGACGAGTATGATATCGAAATTTGTTTCGAGATTTATCACCGATTAATAAACTTTATTTGGCAATTGGCTAAATTTGCACGAGTTGCGCGTTAAAGCGTTATCTCGTTATAAAACTGGAGATCGAAACGATTCAATATTTTATGGGAATTTCGTTATCATCGCGGTCCATAAAAAAAAAAATATATATATATTTTCCATCATTCTGGTTGACCTGGAAAGAAAATATCCGATGGCAATTTTCATCTGTGCGATGAAACAGACAATTATTAAAAAATTATATTCGCAGTAATAACATTAAACAAATTAAACAAGTACATACACTGGAATAACTATACCGGTAAATAAAATTATGTTTTTTTAATAATAATAATAATAATAATAATAATAATGATAATGATAACGATGACGATGATACATGTCGAAGGATTTCCGGTCAAGCTTTACATTCACCCTCTTTCATACTTCCATTCCCGATAGTCATCAATATTTGCAACATTTTTAATAAAAAAAATTCACCGAATTACTCCTCGTAATATTTGGCGACGCGATGGGCATTCGGACGTCACGGGCTGCTTCAAAAAAAATGAATAACAATTATCCACGTGCAACGTGACTTTATAGGTTAAACACGCAGGAGAAAAAGCGAAAAAACTACGGACGGTATATCGTATGACGACGTAATTATTCATTTCTTTTTCCGATCATACTCCACCAAGTATACTTCCGGAAGAATCGTACGCTTTGGAAAGATCTTATGTTGTTACGTTTGGTTTTTTTTTTTAATTTGTACGGTTATCAAAGATTATTGTCATTATCATTTATATTATTATTGTTATAATTACTGTTGTTATTATTATGATTATTTAATGGAGAATCTTGGACGATTGGGGCGGATAACAATTATTTATGGTACGTGTGGTACTTTAGGGCCTCAGGGTGATAAAGGCGATCCCGGTCCTACGGGACCACCCGGACCACCCGGTGACAAGGGTACCCGGGGAAAACAGGGCAAGAGGGTAAGCTTCAACGAGGTCCTCCGATTGACGATCGACCACGTACCTCCAAGCCAATCATATCCCATTGGGTGATATACATATGCATATCCTTATCATTCGAACCCGTTCGCCCTTCCTCTAACTATATATATATATATATATATATATATATGTATATACTTATTTGCACACGCGTGTGCGCGCGTTCGTGTATATATATATATATATATACATATAGGTACGTCGTCCGTCCAACGACCGTCCGATTTCCCGATACGTCTCGTACCGTACAACCCTGACTGAGCCTGGAACCCCGAAGCCCCGCACACACCCGATAACGCGTTGATCCGTCAGCTCCCTCACACCCACACACACATGTTCCCGGTTAATTTTGTGTTGTTTTTGTCGATGCCTGGCTCGCGAGAACGCATGTCGCCGAGTGCCTTGTCGCATGGCCTTGAACGTTCGATGAATGTTACGGGAGAACACGATCGTCGATCCTGACGAGAGCCTGATCACTGATGCCAATGAGCTTTATAGTCATCGTTGTTAAGCGTATCATCGCCATCATCGACCTCTTCTCGCTGGTCTTGTTCTTCAAGGTCACGGGTTCGGGCTCTCACGGTCATGGATCGTTGCATGGAAATCGCGAGGAATCGTTCTCTTGCACGATCAATTATTATTTACGCTTGGACCACTCGCGAGAACTTTTATTTAACGCTGAAAAGAAAGAAACCGTGGATTTGTCCTCGCAAAACTGAATCGCCATTTTTTTTTTCCGAGACACGAGCTTCTTTCAAGCTCAACTTTTGGATTCTTGATGGAAAGAATGATTGTTGAGCCTGTTGCCGAGTTGGACGAAGTACCGATCGTTTTGGAAAAATAGCGATTCAGATTTGTCGATTAAAGTCCGCGTAGAAACGATTTTCCCCCCACTACCGTAAGAGCGTGGTGGGGGCGAGACCGGTATTGGAGACCGGGAGCACCGGGAGGCGGAGCCGAGCCCTGCGCCGGGTAGTGGGAGTGAGCGTGGCCGCGCGTGCGCACGCGTTCGGTCGCGTTGATCAGCGCCTATCGGCCAGCCCCCTCCTTCCTGCCTCTCGCTCGGTTGTGCCAGAAATTCCCACAATTCCAGCCGCTACGGCAGCGAAGACAAACCCGCCGAGAAAAAAAGGGGCACGTGCTGCTCCCCCGAGCAACGTTGTCGTCGCCTCTCCATCGCTCTCGCTGCTCTTTCTCCACAAATTCAGTCAGCTCCCCTGATTCGTCACACGTTTGCGTAAATGTTTTTTCCGCGGCGTCGACTATCACGAAGGAGAGTTTGTTTTTGTTACTCTCCTTCGCTACGTATGAAAGCGAGCGACAAAAGTGAGCCCTAAAATCTTCGAAACGTCATGATGGTTTTTGTACATTAACGAGTGACAAAAAAAAACGAAAGAGAGGAGGAGGAGGGACGCGCGATTGAAACGCTGAGAGTAACGCAACGCCTGCGAGACAAGTAAACGCTGCTAACCTGCAATTAACAACTGGCGTAAGTACACAATAATACCTCGTCTAAAGGATGATCGAAGGTCGCAGAAACGGATCCGTCAGAAACTGCCGATCTTCGTAAAAAATGACGAATCGAGGAACAAGTTCGATTTTTGAAAAAAAACAGGGTCTATTTTCGTAGGGTTAAAGCTGGTAGCTTTTTGGTGGTAGTTTGTAGTATCTGTCGTAGCTTACGGCGTTTCACCTTACTTTTAATTCACCTGTGTGTATTATTATTGTTATATTTGTTTTCATATCTGTCGTTTATTTACTTGTGAATAATTTGAGTAACCGTAATTAGCTTGTAACTAATGTGTGTTTATGTAGCGAGTAACACCCCACTACCTCCTCTGTGTGTGCCGGTTAAAGAAATCCAACTAATCACTAATTGCAAAAAATTACAAAAAAATAAAAACCAAAAACGTACTACCACTACTACTACTCGCGGCTTGAGGCTCCCAGCAAGCTCGCAACAATCGCCAGCCGGCAAGCAACTTGCTACTCAACGCGTGTAAGTATCCATCCCTGTCTTTGTAACGGAATTGTCCTCTCACGGGTTAAGGGGGGGAGACGATTTTTCAATTGCCAAAAAAACGTGTCCGAAATTTGCAGCTCGATGGTTTCAGCGATAATTCGATCAATTTTGAAAACCAAATTTACGAACGTGGGGTATTCCAGTGTTCGAAAAATGGAACGTGATGTTGAGAAAAACACGTTTCGTTCGCATTTTTTAAATTTCAAAATTGTTGCGCCTATCCATATTTCTCGCATCGCGAATATGTCGGTTCGACAATGTTTAAACGATACAATCATTTTCCCATAATTCGGTACAAAAGAAAATATAAATAAAAATGTCTAGCTTTCAAGACCCCAAATTGACAGTCCTCAAAAAATTCTTGGTAGTATTTCTGGAGGATGGGCGATTTCCGAAACGAGAAAGGGACGCGAAGCGTGTTTTTCTTTTTCCCGTTCCCCGGTCACCCTAACTTACCCAGTAGTTAATCGTCCGTCTAGTTTTTTCGTGACTCTTTTTGTTGTTTTTCTTTTTATCGTTGATCCTTTATCGGATCCTCCATCGGAGTAATCCATCCTTTGATCGCCAACGTCCTTAATCACTGACTCTCTTAATCCCGTCTTCTCGATCTTGTCCCCCCTTTTCTCCCCTCTCCGTTGCTCCCTTTGCCCTGTTTTTATTTCCCGCTCTAGCTGCTGCTCCAATTACTTTTTCCCGTAGCCAATTCAGTACTGTCTTGTCTCGTCCTCTTTCCTGCCTCCTCCCTCCGGGCCCTTTATCTCTCTCCCTCACCTACGAAAGGGACAGGAGTAAGGGGGACGAGGCGCGTATCCAACAATTGAATTTTCAAGAGATATAAACGGAGGACCTTGTTGGATCTGACCCTGCAGTGTCGTTGTAGGGTTTCAAGGGAGTTCCGGGAACGGCTGTCGCGAGAGGTCTCCCCGGGTATCCGGGGACGAAGGGTGAGCCCGGTGAGCGCGGTCCGAAGGGCGACAAAGGCGCCAATGGCGAGTCGAGTCCACCAGGTAGTTTGAAAAAAAAACCGGAGTCGAATTAAAAAAAAAAAAAAAAAAGAGCGAGAGACTTTTCACCGGAAGACCAAATTCCGAGATCTTGTAAGGGACGCGATACGTCAACCGGAAGGGAACGCGCGAGCCTTGACAGTGCGAAACTTGAAATTCCGGCTAGTCCCACGATTGCGTATACCTAAACTTTGCACCTGAGAAAAATAAATGAATCACCAAGATTCTTTTCCCTTTGCCACTTTGTTTAATCGATTAAAGATTTGTTTTTGTTTCTCCTTCTGTTTCTTTCGTTCCTTTGATTTTCGTCTCTGTCCAGGTCTCGAGAGGCGCCACACGGCTGTGGTCGCCACCAACGGAAAGAGAGAAACAGTGGGAGACGAAGCGAGACCCGATGATAATAGTGTAGAGAAAAGTGCTCGATTCTTCTTCGATCGCTTTAGGATATACGATAATCCCTCTTCGAGCATCGCTGTCCCTCGCGAGCACTCCTATTCACCGCTCGAAACTAAAACTTTTTCAGGGCCGAAGGGAGATCCCGGAGCGCAGGGGTTGCCCGGTCTCGACGGACTCGACGGTGTGCCCGGCATTCAAGGACCCCCGGGACATCCCGTGAGTTCCCTCTTGATTGACCCTACTTTTTACCATTTTTTATTATTCCTTCAATTTGGATTGTCCGTATCACTACCTAATTGTTACGTCATACTTGCAACGTCATCCTCGTTTTTGTCGTTCTCAAAAACGATAACTCCGTTATCGCGACGATGCGATGGATTATCCAATTGTTTATTGTGCGAGTTTCTTTTGTCGTTGTTGCTTTCTTCGACTTGCAACGCTGATCGATCGATCGTCGCACGCAGGGTCTCTCCGGACCAAAAGGAGAGAAAGGAGAGTACGGTGATATCGGTCCTCCCGGTCTCATGGGTCCTCCTGGCTTACCCGGTCCTCCGGTACGTATGTAACGCCGTCTTGCGCGATACGTATAAATTCGAAACGGCTCTTACTCGAGATTAAGTTTAATTCAATCGCCATCTATACACGGCTGATTCGATATCTTTCTTTCGTTCCTTTCTCGTTCAGGGTTCACCGGGATTGAAGGGGGACAAAGGAGAAAAGGGTGAATCGGTGAGTTTCGTATTCGTAATTTTTTTTTACCGAGTCGTTTTAACCGACTCTTCGAAATCGTCGATCGAGAAGTACCAAAAATTTCGTGTTTCTGAAATTCTTCGTTATTCTTGCTCTCCAACCCTGATTGCATCGTGCGAACGGACGCTGCGCAGAAGTACAAAAAGTTACGACGAAGACAGGTGCGCTTTTCGGTTCGAGAATTTTAAAGAACTTTTTTTCGTTAGAAAAAAACGTTACGAACTTTGATCCAATTTTTGTCCTGTTTCAGGGTGACGGCACGTTTGAGGTGAACGCGGGCGAAGTGGTGAGTGTGGATGATAAAGATTATTGGATCTCAATTGAAGTTACAATCGCGAATAAACTTGTATTTGTATTTTGGGATTTTTGCAATATTGAGAATTTAAATTATTATTCGCGTACGAGTTTACGTGCTCGTTTTCTGGATACGAACTTTATCTTTTTTCACGAAGATAATGGGACCGCCCGGGCCTCCGGGACCATCGGGAATTCCGGGTCTTCAAGGTCCGCCGGGAATAAAGGGTGATCGAGGACACGACGGAACGAAGGGAGATCCGGTTAGTACGGTTCTGAATAAATATCCGTAAACGTTCCAAGCAATCGCCTTCCTCGTTCGATATCCGCGATCTCGCGACAACTGCTAACTAAGATTTTGCCTCATTACCGAAGTACACGCACGGAAGATATTCAATGCCTTATTTAGTGACGAATTTAGCGAAAGAACCGTTCGACTTTCCATTACCGGACATCCCTCTTTTTGTCGCCTCTAGATGTGCCTTTGAATAATCTTTTTTTCTTTAATTCTCGTTTCGTGGCTGTTGTTCGCGATGCACAGGGCGAGAAGGGTTCCAAGGGAGATCCAGGTCCGATGGGATTGCCGGTAAGTCAATTTTTATAATTCTCCCTCCCTCTCTTTTTCTCCCTCCAGTTTTTTGTCGTTTCACAATGATGATAATACTCGTTATTGTTTCAAAATCACAATTATTTCCAAATTATAATAATAATTATCAATCATAATTAATATCTTTCGGGTTATAAATTCATCATTATTTTCAATGCTCCTCTTAATTTGTACTTTCACCTGATTCATCCATCGCTATTTGTGCGAATGTACAGCAGGCCACAATAAATACGATCGATCGGTCGATTTCTCTCCTCGCAGGAATCTCTTTTCATTCGAGTGTATTTTAATGATTTCAGGGGCCCATGGGACTCAGGGGAGAGCCTGGAAAGCCCGGGGACGCCGGAAAACCTGGCGCGATGGTAAGAAATCGCGTATATCGCTCTTGAAAAGCAAAAAAATCACTAGACGCCCGAAGCAAGCGAAAAAATAGAAATAAAAACAAAAAAAAGCCAGGAAAAAACGAAACACGAGCCCTGTGACGTGCCATCATCGATCAATAGTCGAACCCTCGTTCTAACGATGTTGTCACTCTTATATGCATCGCTCGAATCTCCTGTCATTCGCGACGTATAGTCACCCGCCCCGCGCACGCACTTTTTCGTATCTCCTTTCGACCGAGGTAACCCC
>JAPYZI010001104.1:0-53720 GCA_030523105.1 Ophioninae sp. A BG-2022a | reverse complement strand
ATTTTTGATTTTTAATATTTTTTTTATAGGTCCTTTACGATGTAGTTTGATCCCCTGAACACGAATCTACCATTCATTTCCCCAAAAACCCAAAATTTCAATGAAAAAATCGTAAAAAACACTTTAAACCACGTTTTTCTTTGCTTCGTTCCACGCTTTCGACAAAACTTCTATGATATTCGTAATCAGCAGAAAATTTTCGATTGAATACATCCTCGAAACCGAAAAAAACAAAAAAAAATGTCTATACGAAGATACTGGGGAGAAGATACCGACTTCACTTGTACCCGTAAAAATCAATCGAAAGAGTATAATCGTTTATTGGTGTAACTTTGACGAAGAAGGTCTCGTAAACTTCCTCGATAGGTCTTCGCTGTTCTTTCCTGTCACTTTTCTCGGTCAACTTTGCTTTTACTCGTCGGTACACGTCGGTCAAGATGGAAGGACACAAATTTATTTAACCTCGGCGAAAGTGTGCGTAGTCCAACCTGGCGGTGAACAGAGGAGGTTGCCAGCAATCTTTTCAGCTTTTCTTTTTTTTTTTTAACATCGGGTCGCCACCGGCACTACGCAAAATTACAAAATTGAACTCGGAGCTGCGACCCATACCTGAAAACCTGGTAACGAACATGCCAAACACAGAACCGGAGAAAGAAAGCTCCGCGTTGGTTAGGGCTTTCGCTCTGCCATATTATACGTGAAGTTCTCGCTTTTAAACGCCTGAAACGTTGCTCCTGGCCAGAATTCACCGGTTCTCTGTCTCGAGCCCCCTCCCCCTCCGCATACTTCCACTATCGCCAGCTCAATCCCGTTTTTCCTCCACCTTTCCTGCCATTTTTCGTTTTTCCTCGCTTTCTCTCTTTCTCTCTCTTTCATTCGGCAACCCTCCGAAGCATTCCCGAATGCGTGCGAAGCAGAAGCTCCCAAGCTGCCTCTTTTCTTCCTCCCAGCACTAAAATAAAATATCATCGTGTATGTTTTCACCTTTAAATTTTTTTTTCTTTTTTTTTTTTTCCACCCTGCCCCCTCCTTTTAATATATATATTTTTCCACTCTTTGAAATGAGTAACAACCGTGCGCAACTTTAATTACATCGCGCATACCTACCGGCGAGTCCGGTTAATTGCGTTTCCCGGAGTTACAAAATGGAAATTCGTTCGCGAACGATTTTGTATCGTGTAAGAACGAAAATAGAAAATACAAAAAAAAACAAAAAAAAAAAAAAACAAAACACACAAAAACAGCCACAAAACGGAAAGAAAAACAAATCCGTTGGAGGGGTCTCTGGAAACAGGGAGCGATGAAACGAGTGTCGAAAAAAACAATATCGATATTCGTGCGTGCGCAAATTGTTGCGTTCGATTCCGGGCGTTGTTAAAGTTCGTGTCATCACGGATGGATTTACTCCTTGAACTTTATCGTGTTTTACGAGGCTCGGTAACTGAAAAAAGTATAAAACTGTATAAAAACAGTGAAAAAATAAAAATAAAAATAAAAATAAAAATACGGGACAAACAAAAAAACAGAGCGCGTTCCGTTTCGTCGCAACCGGCACGATCGTGGGCTCGTTGGGTGTCGAAGCGCAGCGATAGCGAGCAGGCAGGGGGGGGCAGGCGTGCGTTCAGGGATGGGGCTCTAATTATTATCCGTAAAACAAACGAGAGAGCGTAACGGTAACGGGGTGGAGATATAATGGGCGAAAGCGGCTTTTATTCGTCGAGCTTGGATAAACTCCGTTCGGTGCTCTCGCGGGGAAACGACGAGTCGAGTTGACGCAGAAGGCTGCAAAGGGGGGTGGGGGGGGGGGGGGTGGAAAACGGTAAAGGAATATCGGGGCTACATTGTATGCGAGGCAAACACGAGCGTGTTCATAATATAAATATATGTATAAAGTTATAAATATACGTTTATATATATATATATATATATAAATATGTGTGTGTGCGCGTGTACGCGTGGTGGATGGAAGATCCGTGTATTGGCCCCTGCAAAGCTTCCAATATTTGACTAGCCGAAGCTTTTGATTTATACTGGCGTTCAATAAAATACGGGCTCAGTCTCTAATGCTCCGGCAGAAGCCGGCGGGGGACACCGACTCGTGTCCGCTTTCCGCGTGTACGGCCCAACTTCTGCTACTCCATAAGTCACGAATATATTCGGGCGTATGGGTTATTCGTCAGAGAACCGACATTGGTAGGGATTTTATAGTCTCAGGATTTGGAATCGTATCTTCGATGTGCGCGATAGCAGCGCCGATCGGGACCAAGCGCTCGCGTCAATTTTTCTTTTCTTTTTTTGGAATTTTATTTTGTTTTTTGTTTTTTTATGGTTTTTTTTTTGTTTTTTTTGTTTTTTTTTTTTGTTCAATTTCTCGAAACACCTGCGCCCTCCTGTAATCCGATTTCTTTCCATCCGAGAGCTTAGCCCTGGTATACGTCTCTTCGATGGACGCTCGAAAAGAACGCGTATCTAATCCGTGGAACATGGATCGGAAAAAATATCCGGACAATTTAGTAGTTCATTATCGATGGAGGATGATATCTATCGATAAATAACGAATGGAAAAAATAATTCGCGATATACGTTAACACTTTGTAACTCAATGAAATATTATTCAATAAAAAGTATTTAATAAAAAATTTTTCGTTCGTGTGGAAAGAGCGTCATCCATGAAAGTACGAATTAATTATACTGAACGTCGAAGCGTGATATTTTCCAAAGTGGGAGCTCCGTTTTATATCCGAAAAAATAAATAGCTTGAAATTTTATACGAAAATTTGGTACGTAAGACTAGGGCTCGCTCTTTCCACGGTGATGGAAAGGATCAACTCCCAACTGTCACGAGCCAAGTAAAATAGTCGTTGAAAAGTCGTTGACCATCGGGAGAAAAATTAGTTCGCGTCTAGTGCTCATTTTTGATGAAGGCTAACGAAGAGAAGCTGGCCAAAAGTTGATTCACCGGGTTTTCACGTAACCGTAATAATATCGAGGAACCGCGATTGCGAAAGGAAAAAGGTGAAGAAAGTTTGGAGTCGATGCGGTGCCAATCGACGATTGAGCACGAGTAGAAGCATGGCTTTCAATTTCCGTGGAGAAAGATTCGTATGCCTCACGGGCTCGTCTAAACGTGTCTCTCGTGTTCCGTTGGGGATTCGGCGATTCTCGTTTTCGAAGCCCTCGTACGCCGAGAGAGGGAACCGATTGATTTCCGGGCTTAGGGAGGCACGTGAACCAAATGCATATCAGCTTACCACGGGTGTGCTATATTTCCCCGGAAAGAACGCTCGATTCTGTAACCCATCGAAATTACGAACCAGGAACTAACTATATACGAGCGCAATTACCAATGACCGCTCGGCTTCATTTTACATTCAACGTTGCGCCGGAAGTTTAGGGGATTCAGGAGGGAGGGGTATGGGACCGTCGCATTCTCTACCGGCTGAAAACAAAAAGCCACCGAACACTATCGATCTTCCTTCATTTTCATATTTCAAACCCTCAAAAACCTGGAGTAACGCGATCGTTGTTTGTGTTTGGGTTTTTAATTTTTAAACCCAAACAAATATGTACAAACAGATGTTTGCGGGAGCTTCTGAATAATTCATTATTTTCGCTGTGTCATGGCAAAAGATATGATTTTTTTATCGCTCTCGAATGATGAAAGGAAAAGCCATATTTTTGGGTGGACGATATCGAGTGGTCTGAATTGTTTATTGGTTTGAATTTTCAGTAGCTTCGGTCGAACGAAGTTCCAAATATTTAACATTCCAATATCAAGAGGCGTAAATATATTATATATTTTCATCATGGAAACGACAATACCTTTTCTACCTTCCTGATACGAATTTTCAATTCGCGATCTGTAAAATAAGAAAGAACTGTTTTTATTTTGTTCAGTAGCATCAGTATTTGAAAATTCCAAGTTTATTCGAAGTCTATCAAAATATGCGGTGAAGCAAAACTTCTTAGTCGGTTGAACGACGCGTAGGCAGGCATTGTTCTGCAGAATCAACTTGTCACGGTGATTCTCTCATACCGGTGCCGTCTCAGGCACGACTGGCTACGAACCCATCGGTTGAAGTCGATAACGACGCCTAGCGAAGCTTTCCGATGGTTTCACCAGCTCGTAATGGCCGATACTCCTCTCGGAGTGCTTTTCCACGATCGTTGTTGACCATAGTGAAATCACCTCTTTGGATGCGTCGTGCTCAATGGAGCATCCCGGCTGTCCACTTTCTCCAGCAAACGTTGGCCGGTGGAAATCTTTGCCAGGTAATGTTGGAGCGTTGCTTCAAACGAGACATCAACGAGACAAAATCTTTCTGTAGCTAAAATGGATCACGTTGACGAAGAAACGTTCACCGGTGATTACCGATCCGTAACCATTATTGGACAACCGGTAATTCGATAGAACAGTACTCTTCGATTCTTTCTGATATGCCAAGTTTGATGCTCAAAGATGAAAGAAAAAGAAGAGCACTGGGAGCGGTGGAGGTTGGCACCGTTCGCCATCGAAGATGCACAACCGCCACAAGATTCGTAAGATCCAAGAGTTCCAGAATCCGTATTCAAAATCCGATACATCTGTGACGGGGTAGAACCGCCGGGCGAAGAAAAGAAGCCTACGGAGGAGTCTGAGATTGGAGGAACTTTGTATCGAATCGGAAAAACGATGAAGAGAAACGTGAGATAAAGAGAGTAGTTTTGGTGAACAATAGAAGGCGTATTCTTCGGATAAATGGTGGGGGGAGATGAGCGAGCCGTGGAAGAAATAGCGGAAAAATGGATGTCGGTGAAAGATCGCGAGCCGGGGAAGCTGAATGGAAAAGTGATGAAATATAAATATGATACCCAAGGGAGTGGGTTTCGCTATCTCGGTATCTCGTTTCTCTCTCTTTTTTCGTCTTTTTTTTTCGTTTTCGTTTTTTATTTTTCTTTTTTTTTTTCGTTCCAGTCATGCTCTTTCTCTTCCTGCTTCCGTCCAATCCCCAGGCTCGCCTGCTCTTAACCACCCTTTGGGCTCTCGTTTTCCATCTCTTTATGCCTCCACCCTCCAACGTTACTGTGCTCTCATTTTTGCCTGGCTTTCCCCGTACGCGCTTCCACCAGCCTCCTCCTCCTCCTCCTCCTCCTCCTCCTCCTCCTCCGCCAACCCCCCGGATCCCTTTTCCACCTAGTGACGACGGGACCTCCATCACATCACCATCCAGCCGTATTAGTCGATATCCCGTTCAATAAAGTTCTACCGTATGCCCTCCCCCTCGTCTCCTCTTGCCGATCTCCTCCCCTCTGGTACACGTCTCTGTACCTTCGGCGTGCAAGCAACTCTCATCCACATATGCGCGACTGCGAATAGACCGAGAAAAGCCCAGAACCCGACCACCCCTCTAGCCATCACCGTCGCTTATTTGTGCACTCTTTTCAACCATCTCCAACCCCCTTCCGGCGCTGGCTCTCCTCGCTAAAGGTGCCTGAAAGGCAGAGCGCACTTTTTTCCCCGCGGTTGATTCGAACCAAAGGAAAAACAAGTTAACTCTTTTCATTTGCTCCCTTTTTCTATCAGGTTCCTTCTCTCCTCTACCCCTCTCGCTCTTCCAATTTTGCTTGTTTTTTTTTCTCTTCTCTCTCTCTCTCTCTCTGTCTCTTTCTCTATCTCTTTCTCTCTTACTCTTTTTCAGGTTGCTCCATCTCTCGCGTAAACTTTTATCCCAGTAGTTACCGTACACGTCACTATTAGTCTTGTATCGCCCTGTCTGCCTGTCCTGGACACCGTCCGGAATGAAGAAAAAAAAAAAAAAAGAAATAAATAAAATACGCAACTATTGCGGAAAAGTCTGTTATTTCACAAGGACGGTATTCGCTTGGAAACCCTCCGGGGCAGCTATCACTTTTTCTACGGTATCCCACGATTACTCGGTTTTAGAGTCATTCACAGCGGGGATACAAGAGTCAGGAAGCCAGATGAGACGCTCCGTTTATAATCCGCAGGTGTACGAGGCGATCTTTTTTTTTTTTCATATCACGATCAACGTTGCGTCCGAATGGGAAAAAACAGGAGATGATGAAAAATCGAGATAATTAACAATTGGGTCACGATGGACCCTGAAAAATCGGTGTTTCGTTGACGCTAGTGACGATCAAGAAAACGGACGACAAATATTTACGTTTTTATTTACAAAGATTTGAAAAAAACGATAGTTTATAAATGTACAAAAAAAAAAATCTAATGATAAATATCCATAAAATGTATAATCGTAAAAAATTAATCCCATATTATTCTACTTGGACATTATTGGGGTATCAGAATAGTGATTCGGTATCCGTCGAAGCGAGGCCTCTTCATCGCACATCGCGTGTTCATGTCGCAACTTGGAGGTCGGAGTACGAAAAATCGAAGAATGTTCGACGAAAAATGAAGAGGTGGGTCGGATAGGGGGGGGATTGGTAGGAAGATTGTGCTAGTTCCTCGTTACCTTACCCGAGGTAATGAACCTCGGGAGAACATCTTCATCGTGCAAACCCGTGTTCCTCGTTATTTCAGTTGTTTCTTTGTCCCCCCCCCCCCTCCCCAAGTTCCTCCATCAGCAGAGTTCACCTTTTTCTTCCTTGTTTTGACGAAGGAAGCACGAGAATGCCACCTACTGAAAGGGGAAAAGAAGAACGGAGGGGGGAAAGCGAAAAGGGGCTAGAAAGGGAAGAGGGGTGGTAAAAAAAAAGAATGAGGGGTTGGTTGGCTAGATTATGAGTGTTTTGCTTGAGGCTATGATCGGGATATACTTTTCAAGCTCAAAGCATAAGCCCTCGTTATCAGATACACGCACAGTGCGAGGGAGAAATCGGGAGAAAGAGAAAGAGAGAGAACCCTACACCCTTACCTGGTAATACCAAAGGGGATATACCACCTAAAAGAGCCATCTATGTTGCACGCCCACGGATGTTTTTCTTATTATATAACCCTACCGTGCGTTGGAAAGGTTAAAAGTCTATACTTATAGCCACTCGTTACACACGCCCAACGACTGTCTGCTCGTGAAACTTTTCCTGCCATCATCCAACCCCTCCAGAAAAACAATCTTCCTCAACTTTATGGAAAGTTTTTGCGTATCGAAGATGAACAATGTTCAGTAAACAATCGCGACTCCTTCAAAGAATACTTCATTTTGTTCGACCCGTGGATGCGAAAAATTAAAATTCAATTAATATATATATATATATATATATATATATATTTACGTTGACGAGAAAAACTGATTTTTAATAAATAAATTTATCAATTTAATTTACAAAAATAAGTTACCTAATGTATATATATATATTATAACTTATTTTTTTAAATCCGAACTTATCAATTTCCATTTTCAAAAATCAGCATTTTTATTGAAAGTAAAAAAAATACATTTTTAAATTGAATTTTAATTTTTTGCTTGTGGTAGCATGATATTTATATATATGTATGTGATTTGATTAATTGAAAAATATTCTCGGTTCGAATTAACCCCGAGCTCCTCGAAAATTCAATTTACACGTGTTTTGTAACACGGAAGGATCGATCACTCCTAAAGCGAAAATAGAGAATTTCTTTTTAGCCGCTCGCATTGTCCAGCGTGTAGAGTATTCGATTAAATCGGTGAAGAAAATGGTGTAACGCTCATGGATCTGCATTAACATGTACATCGTTGGTAGTATTGCCGTACACCACGGAATCTGTATAGTCTTATTTGGGTAAGCCTATTGTGTAAGAGAGATAATAGCGAATATGTGGACCCAAATTGTGCGTGGGTGCATTGTGTTTGCATCACAATGGAGAATTATATTGTGCATGTGTAATGTGTATATTCGACTAGGGTAGAAAATGCTCACATAAATTGAGAGACATTGTTATTCGCGTTCAGATTTATCAGGGTCCTCTTACTCGGTGGCACTCTCATTAAAACCTAACCGATTTCATAAATTTATATATACGGTTTTCTTTTTTAAAACAACACGTCGAATCATCCAAGTGACAATATTCGTTATAAATGAGATCGATTGTTCAAGAATGTTTGAATAATAAAAATCGATAATTATCAATCAATCGACGATCCCGAGCCTCGTTATTCGTAATTCATATTTTCTAAACCATTAGCTCGAATAAATTTGATTCAATAATTTTCATCCATGGCTAGTTCCGTTTTATCCATTTACATTTAATCGTACGTACGATTACGATTTAGTGAACATTCATCATCCAGACAGGAAGCTCTTATCGATAATTTCGTTAAAACTCGCGCATTGTATATTAATAATTATTAAATACGTTTTTTATTTCGAATTTTATTTTTCAGTTGCTTTTGTACATATTTTTGGAATTTTTTGAATGATAATTGAAGATTTTTTTGAAAATCAAGGGGGATTCGTTTAAATCTCTGTTTTTTTTTTTTACAAATTTTTCCTTTACGTTGGACGTATTTTTCTCTCTCGAATTTCAATGATACGAACATCATGTGCGACGATTAAAAAAAAAAAAATTTGACATTGGAAGTAGAAAGTTATCATCGACGATTGCGACGACAAATTCGGAAATTCTCCGCGATCCTGACACTCGCTGTAAAAGAAAAAAAAACTGTTTTATCTCGCTCGCGTTTCGCATCGGAGACCTTCTCGTCTTTCCTATCCTCGCTCTTTGCTTAATCCCTTTGAGGGCGAATAGCACGGGGTAGGGGGCGTGAATGAGTTCGTTCGCGTTACCAACGAACTAACGAAGTGCAGCAGATCTCACTTTCATTTACGTAAAGTTCCATGAATATTCATGTTAAAAAATAAATAAATAAATTTAAAGGTACGAAGAGTGCGAGTCTGCCAGTGATGTGGGAAAAGAAAATAAGACTTTTTCGATCTATTTTTTTCAAGTTCGAAGTCTAAACATCCCTTCGTCTACTCATCTGGGTTAGATTTTTTAATTTATTTTCTCTTGATATTAATCATATTCTTGTATTCGATTTTCAAAGTCAGGGATCAAAATAAACAACATAAATTATTTTTCAAAAAGATTCTGTATTTATTTATAAATAATATTTATAAATAAATACGTGATATATTATATAATCATATTTTACATTTTATAATTATTATATAATTATAAAAAATACGTACAAAATAATTGCATCGAGTACTTGAGCGATTCAATGTCTTTTTTAAATGTCCATTCTTTAAGACTGGAAGGAAGTTTATCCACTCGTTTTCGCTTTTATATATTCTCCATTATTCCATTTGCTTTGCACCGGTTTCGTTATTCCGTGTTGATGAACCGAGGAACGCGACGAAAGCGGAGGTAATTTGCGCGAGTCGTCTTTTGGCCTCGTGAAACGGGAGATTCAGTTTTTCTCCTTTTTGTTCTTTCTTTATCTTTTTCGTTCGCTCTCTTTTCCATGCCCTTTCATTTTCCCCTTCGCTCTTTCTCCGTTCGCATCTCGTCTAGTTTTTTTTCTTTTTTTCTTTTTCTTTTCGCGAACAAGTCGAACGCTTTTGCCTGGCGTGATCCGGCTTTATTAAAGAGTTGCCTCGTGCTACTCTTCATTTTTCAGGCTGGCACTGCCACCTCCGTCCGAGCGTTGCGTCTTTCGCTCACCCCGACTACTCCACCTTGCCCTTTATCCACTTTCCTTCTCGCGGCCCTCTCTCGGAGACGCGAAGCAAAACTTGGACGGTTTTTAATTTGCCGGCCGTCAGAGGTGACTCGGACGAAAACAGTGGCAGTGGGAAATACGGGGGAAGGCGTTGATGCATCGCGAAAAAATGATTGGGACTCCGGCTGTTTGGCGTTGACGACAATTCCAACTCGGAATCGTCTTCAGCCGTTATTATTCGTCGATCCGACCAAACTTGGCAGTCTCACGACCAAACGACAATTTTTCGATCGTTCGATAAAAAAAAAAAAAAAAAAAAAACAGCAACAACAACAACAAATTTTTGGATGGTCCCATCATGAACATCAGAGCCAATAGACTTCTTCGTAGATATCAAGCTAGAGGAAAAAAAAAAAAAAGAAGTTTACCTCCGGCATTGGTAGAGAGAAACGAAAGAAAAGGTGACAACGCTTCATTTGAATGTTACGTTACGGGAGAACATTTCGGGTATATCGAATTCCTCGTTCCCTCGACTAGGGGAAATAGGTTCGAATTCGCGGAGCGCCAGGAGAACGTCCGTGAGTTTTCATCGTTCCCCGGATAAGTTTAAAGAAAACGATAAAGGTCGAAACCACGGTGAAAAAGAAACGAAAACAACAAAAAAAAATGAAAAAGAAAAAGGAAGGTTACGGGGGGAGCAGGGGAATTCGCGAAGTAAAGAAAGAGGGCCCAAGGGTAGTGGAAAACGGCGTTCGAGCTCCGGTACACTTTCCAGTTTTCCTCGTTGTACATTTCCTTCGCTATCGAGGAACGCCAACTCTAGTTCCCCGTTAGTTCTTTTTTCATTTGGTTCTCGGTCATCCCCGGATGGGGTTACGTCGCGAAGTGGAACGAGCGAGGGTAGAAGAGAAAAGACGACGGGAATACCGGTGGTGCACTCGCTCGTTCCCTTTTCTAGCCGGGGTTTTCCTTTAATTACGAGGACCATTCCTAAATTGGCTGTAACTCTCTCACCGTTTCCTTATTCGTGCAAGAAGAGGAACCAGGCTCTGGCTCGGTTCTGGGGGGAGCGACGGAGGAGCCGGGATGGCAAAAAAAAGGGAGCGAGAAACGAGACGCCCGGCGAATCTTTGTATTCCGTACGCGAGACGCAGAGTCCATGCTCCAGTTGTACCGTGTATATAGCGAAAGGCAAAGAGCTGACAATTTATATTCGTCGACGTTATTATCCCTGGCGCTTCCTTGCTTTCCTTCTTCTTATTCCGCGTACCTAACACGCGTTCCATCTGTGTGTGGACTTTTCTTTCTTTCGTCATCCTCGTTCTCCACCCCCCCTCTCTCTATTTCCTCGTTCTTTCATTACCCTCCGCGTCTTTTGCTCTTTTCTC
The DNA here is from genome assembly GCA_030523105.1 of Ophioninae sp. A BG-2022a. Lineage (NCBI taxonomy): Eukaryota > Metazoa > Arthropoda > Insecta > Hymenoptera > Ichneumonidae > Ophioninae sp. A BG-2022a. The sequence goes on along the minus strand of JAPYZI010001104.1, from coordinate 42,727 downwards.
GCGTTTTTCCTCCACTCTCGTGTTCCACGCTGCGCTTTTTCCTCCGAACGTCCCTCGGACCATTGGGGGAACAGTCGTCCTTCCGTTAAATTGTTGATTCCGATTAGAAATTCATTTTGGATTTTATTGAATCAGTGTGCCGTTTTCCAATCAATCGATCGCACCGATCGTAAAACGATTCGACCCGAGTCTCCCGACGATTGTACTCCGTAGAAACATTCGCCAGTTTCGAATGTTTCGACCGACCAACGAATTCAATTTGAAAGGTTGATCGGTTGTTTTCCAAAATTCAACTATTGAGGGCCTTTGCCATATTTTGGAAAGTCGCGATGTCTCTTATTGCTGTTTAATGTGTTACGGCTATAAACGTTCACTCGAGTGTACACAAACCGGAAGTTGTAGCTTGAAAGTTGTAACGTTACGTAGAGACTTAACACCAGGAATTTCGTAGCTCGAATTACACGGTTTATACGCACGCGCGTTTTACACACACATACACACTCGGACAAGTTATGCACGGTAATGCAAATACGTAGACGTTTTACAATCACGAATTCTGCCGTGTTCGATATCAACCGGCCGATTAAACTTCCAAGAGGAAACGCGTTGCTCAGTCGTACGTACTTGTGCTTCGATAAACAACCGAGAAGTACAGCTTTGTGACGCGACTAGCTGTAATCAATTTCATCCTCATGGCTTATCGCGTAACGAGTTGTAACGACAATTCCTTTACTTCCGCACGACCTACGGCTCGGCTGATAGCCTGGGCCATCACGGTCAATGCGTTTTCATCGTATTCAAACATTATTGGTTCCACTCTCCTTATTTTTTTTTCATTCAATACTCGAATTCTGACTTGTCTTATGTAACTAACGATAAAATAACGCTGAAATTCAAGTTATTTTTATATTGTATTTTTTAAATTAATAATTTGTAGCGCCGTGTGACATTTCCGTCCCAAACCGATTTTCCGCCTATCAAAATAGTTCTTCAAACCCACTTTCGGTCAATTAAACTTGTCTGTAACGAACCAATGTATAAATTTGTTTGTTTTTTTTCGAATTGAAACGAAAAATCCTATTTTTCCTAAAACACGTTTATTTTTATTTAGTTCGACGATCATTTTTAACTACTTATTTAAAAAATTGTATATCTTGATCTACAGAAGGTTGAACTTGATGTAATTGCTGTAAAATTATTTTTTATTTATTTAATTTTATCAGTAAAAAAATAATACAATTAAATTTGTTAATTGCAACCTTTCCTCAATCAATTTTAACAAAGGCGAATTTATCATAACAAAGTACCATGTTTTATTTAATCCTAACAAAAATCATTGTTAATTTGATTTTGTTACGAAGAAATTGGTTCAGTAAATTTGGATCAATGACTGAATTTTTTAAATTACAAATTCTTTCGTGTTCTTTGACAAAAGTCGTTTGGTTTGATCGGTGTAGGTATCGGTATAAACAATCTTATCCAACGTTTCAATGGAAGAAAAATTCGAACTAACGGACGGAGTGAAATTTCAATCGCGATCGTTGTTGTCGTTTTTTTTTTTCTTCGTATTTTACGGGCTTTGCAATAGTCCTGTATTTCTCGTTCGGTAGGAAAAGCGCAAATTCTTTTCACTTTCCTTGGGCCACCCACGCGCATAGATAAAGATATATACCCGGAGTTCCATATACTCCGTATGCCTTACCTTTCGGGAGTTAGCATTTGCGCAACTTTTTAAATTTCCGGTCGCGGATTGCCTTCATCTTTTCACTCGCATATTCTCCCCGGAATCGGAAACATTCCCTTCCTCCCCTCTGGCCCGACGCTACCCCTCGGATCCCTGTAGTTATTTCTTCCCCTTCCCTCGATCTTTTCACTTTCTTCGTCCTCTTCTCTTTGTAGCGAACAATAACGAGCTGGAAAAAACCTGCCCGAGTTCCTCGACGATACAACATCTTCCGTACATTAACGAGGGGAGGGTAAGATGGATGAAACACGTAGTTCACGAACCAACCGTGTTTCCTAACCTTTTTTTTTCATTCCTTCTTTTTTTTTTTTGTCAATATTCGATCCATGGCCATTGTGTACCTTCCACCTTCCACCTTGATCCAAAAGTATAAAATTCTGAGAATTCAAAACCCCATGGTCGAGGTTTGACAATTAATAAAACGACCTTTAGGTCATGGGGAAACGAGGGAGAACATTTTTTTTTTGCACAAAAGTAACGATCTCGTTAATCAATTAATAAAAAAAAAAAAATTGACAAAAAATCGATCAGTTTGAATTGCCTCGAAAGAAGAATAAAAATAAATGAATATTTATTTATTTAAATTCTCTTTCTTATTTATTTAAATGATTCAAATTAATTGAATACATAAATTTGAATAAATAAATATTTATCAAAATATTGACTTTATCAAACAAAAATTCATAAGTATCAAACCCAAATAAAATACTTGTAACAAGAATATCGCGTAACAAGTTTCCACGTTGTACTTTAATTGACATCGAAGGCACCGCCAAGGGATGATTATTGCATTAACAATTTAATTACAAAGTTGAGCAACGCAAATTACCGTTCATTTGTCAGGAACACAAGTTTTGGCCACAAAAGAGAGGAAGAATAAATACGCGCGAACATCGGTCTAGCGTACTTTGAAAATGTCTAAATTACGGCGAAACATACCCCATTTTCGAGAGAGCATATTATTGCCCGGGGCAACTCTGTTGACGAGTATTATTTGTCAACCCTCGGGGTGGAAAGAAAAAAAAAAAAAAAAAAAAAAACAAATCCACCACTCACTCAGACATTGTTTCGGTAGGATTTTGTACATTATTATTCTGCTTTGTGGCATACGCGTGGAAAAGAGAAAAGAGGGAAGGGGTGGGGATGGAGGTAGACGCGGCCGGTAAAAAAAAAAGGTGGAAAAGCAAGGCGATGGATAACGAGAGGAAGTGAGAGAGAAACCATGGGCCGCTTATTATTATTTAATTCCGGTAATTGTAGCAACGCGCGTGCACGGGTCTTTTGAAATTAATTAAATTAATACCGGTGAATGCTACAAACGGGGATGGGAGATTGCAAGAGGCAGGGTTTTACGCTCTCGGGGATGGGCAGTTCAGCCTGCTCTTTCTCTCACTCTCTCTCTCTCTCTCTCTCTATCTTGGTTACGTCGTCCGGACTTTTAGCATCTCGTCAGTGCCCCTCCAGGGATTGAAGTAACGAATAATGTCATCCAACGTGTGGGCTTGTGAAACGGATTCGATTCCTTCTACAATTCTGCTAAAACAAGTCCCGAAAGAATCTCATTGGCTAAAAATTATCGTGGGAATTGAGTTTTAATATTTCTTGATAATTTCTGATTGGAATTCAATGTGTCATCGGCTCTAATTAGCATCACGACGTTTCAATACTATTGATTGCTCGTATTGTCTAGTGGAATACCAATTTTATTTTTTTATTATTATTTTTTTTTTTTTGGTGAATTCAGAGAATTCAGAAATATTAATTTTCAATGAGGTAATTTTATCAGGAAAAAGAACATTGTTTTTGGATTGAAAAATTCATTTTCGTCGAAAATGAATTTTTCAATAAAAGATTTCGAGAAATTGGAAATCCTTCAGACACTCGAATACTTCGGTCCATTGTGCTTTTCATTATTTACGCCGTGTGTACGATACCCGATTCCACATCGAAATGGAATTATTAATTTAATTATACCGCGTTACAAATCCGATTTTCATAATCTTCTCACTTTTTCCAACGTAGCACGGGGGTAGTACTTAATTAGTCGAAACAACGAGAGGAAAGCAGCTTTTCAGTGATAAAAATTTGTTTACTCGGATGATTCTCCTGAGGGGATATTGACCGGAAATAGAAAGTATCGAGAGATGAAATATCCCAAAAGTTCTGTATTCTCGTAAAGGTTAAATCGAATTATCACTTTTTTTTGCTTTCGCGATGTATTAACGATTCATAATCGTATTCCTTCACCACTCAATCCCCATCAGGAATAATAAAACGAGTTGAGAGTGAGGGTGAAAAGTTGGGAACCGTTAATTCACGACGGAGCGTGAATAATCCAGCGGGATCGTAATTTTCACTGATTTTCCATTTTCCATGAGTTTTCGCGGCAAAATCGAGGCTCGCTTCGCGTGTTGATTTTTTTTCTTCCTTTCGTTTTGTTCGTATTTTTATTATCATTGTTATTAATATTATTATCGTTGTTCTTTTTTTTTTAATATTTTTTTTTTATTTCTTTGCCTCTTTACGAGCGTTAAGAGGGTGAAAAAGAAAAGTCGAGTATTTTTCGTGTTAACGACGGTGGGGCACGTCAGCACGATGCAGGTTTAGCAGAAAACGGCTTCGATTAAAACATTACCGATAAAGCGGCCTTTAAACGAGAGAAAAATAAAATTCTCGGCACACCCCGCATTCAGACGAGCTCGCCTGTGCCACGGGTCACTGTTGTACTTTTCTTTCGATATCCCCTCCCCTTATTCTTACCCCAGTACTTGCATGTATACCGACGTAAAGAAAAGTCTCCCCATCCCCCTTAACTCCCAACCCCTTGGCTCGGTGTATCTCGGTTTATCCGGAGGGTGGCAAATATTGTAATAAGCACGGCACAACCCTCGTCATAATCTATGCAACCACGTCGTACGCATAGGCCTTCTACTCCACGCGTGGATCTTACACTTCGCACGATTAATTTTTCCTTCTCTTTCGTTTCGTGACGTTCTTATTAAATTAAAAAAAAATAATAAGAGAATTTTTTTTTCATTTTGTGTTCCATAATTTTTACTGATTTTTTGGTAAAATTATTTTTTGTCCAATTAACGTTGAATAAAAAATTATTCGAACAGTGAAATATTGAAAATTATTCAATCATTCAAATATTTAAATATTGAAAGTTATTGGATTATTGAAATATTGAATACAATTTTTTTTTATTCAAAATTATTCGAGCAGTGAAATATTGAAAATTATTCAATCATTCAAATATTTAAATAGTGAATAAGAATTTTTTTTATTAAAAATTAGTTTTATTTATTTTTGTTTACCAATTCTAGTGTAAATTTACACTTTTGTATACGACTCCTCTTTTAACAAGATAATTTGCGAAAAAAGGGAAACAATTTTATTTACGAATTTTCAAGAACCAAAAATTTGACTCGATGATCGTACTTTTGAATAAACACAGCAGGGGTTTCTTCAATATTCAACATTTTCTTATCACCCTTGGAAAAGAAAACGCGATCCCTACACATCGCGATCTTGAATTTTTTCATAGCCTCGAACATATATTTTTTCGTTTGCTCTCTCGAATGTTTCGTATTCCGTCTGTATTGTGAATGATGGAAGTGTGCAATTTTTTAAAGCATCGAATATTTACGATGCGATTTTATGTTTTATTCAAAAATACGCAGAGCAAAGTAGAGAAAAGGGGAAACACGTCGATACTGGCAAATATGACTGGAGCGAGCACGAAATATTAACGACATACGATATTTTACGATCGTTGCGGATTCGAATTTTCATTTATTCGTATAATTTGTCAACAATAATTTATTTAAACGCGAGCCTTCGTTACGTCACGGCCATTTCCGGAACGCTCTTTTCTCCCTCCCCTCGCTTTTTCGATAAATCATTTTCACCCAAGTAGAAGATGAGAGAGATAGTCGACATTTTCAAAGCATCAACATTTGGCTCTATGAATTCTGCAAAAATTCATTATCGATTTTTCATTCAAAATTTAAACGTCAACGAAATAAATGGATTTCGTAAAATTATGAAATTATGAGATTATAACCCAAACAAACCCAAACATCAACGAAATAAATAGATTTCGAAAAATTATCACATTATGAGATTATAACCCAAACAAACCCAAACATCAACGAAATAAATGGATTCCGAAAAATTATGAGATTACGTCAGTTTTCCACGTGTCTTTAAGGGGCTTCAATTATTTTCGTAAGCTTCCTCGTTACGACCCATTCCTTAACGTTCTAGCCATTTTTCCAATAAAAAAAAATAATTTTCTTAATCTTTCCTGGAGGACTAATATCTTCGTCGAAACAAGGTCGTTCGTGAGATTGAAGGGCAATCATAAGAGATCAAGAAAATTAGGAATGTTTTCTCTTCTGGATCAGTTTTGGCCTTCCCTTGCTTATTGTAAACAGCATTACCGACAGCAGAAGGGATAAGCAGGCGGTATTCGTAAAATAGCATTTTACTCTGCTTTCTCGTTAGGTTCGTCCTTTTTTTTGTTTGTTTTTTTTTTTTTCGTTCCAGAGTTTCCAATCGTTAACCCCGGTGATTACGGGTTTTTATTATTTTCCGTTAGCTCGTTGGTTTACGAGGAGTTTGGACGTCGACGCTTGTTACGGGAATCGATGCGCGGTTAATGTCCACGGCAATAAACCTATATACATGTACGTATGTACACAAAAGCCCAAAGTGTAAAAGCCCAGAAGGGCTCAGCATCAATATCGCCGAGTGTACGCCAACACTGCGACCTAGATCTTCTCTGTGAAAAAAAAAAAAAAAAAAAAAAAAAAAAAGCAACCACAAAAAAAAAAAAAAAAAAAAAAAAAAAAAAAAAAAAAAAAAAAAAAAAAAACAAAAAAAAGTACGTCCACGTGCCGTCACCAAGAATCGCAACGAAAAATAGCTTTAATTTTTCCGACCAATTACGATCGTACCCAATTATCGTTAACTCTCCACTCGTAACGATGTGACAAGATTTGTCGTTTTAGGTTTTGAAGTTAGGTGGGAACAAAAAGAATTCTTTCCTCGTTCCAAACGTTTTTTTTTTCAACGGGCCAATCCTTTTTTATTTGCTAATTAGTTATCAGTTTTGTGCTAAAAATTACAAATCAAAATTACCATTAAAAATTGAGAATTGAAATTACGAATTTAAATTTAAAAAATTGAAAGGGATAATGGAAATGATTAATTATTCGTTTGCTGATAAATTCCAAGCCTGCTTATCACTTTTCGTCATTTTGAGGTCCATTGAAGTATCTTCGTACAAAATCAACCAAAAATCGATCCACGTTCTCCGGTGTGCCAAAATTTTACGTGCTATGACAGAAGCTGAGGTCAAACAAAAAATGTAAATATGGGAGTCACCTGATCAAAATACACGTGTACGCGTAATCGGACCTCCAGGAGTTTCATGAATTAAACGAAGGGGGATGTGACAGCTCTCGGAGGCAGGAATGGCACGAGTGACACCAGGCACAGACAGACGAGTCGACGGGACGACTACTGCGGATATAATACGAAGAAGCAACTTGTTTCAATTTAAAAGGGGGGAGGGGGGGGGGAGGAGGTATGGACTTCCATTTCAGCGCCGAGAGTAACAAAAATATTTGTAAAAAGTTGTAAATCATCCCAGTTGAAAGCCTGAGGACTAACTCGACTGGTGAAGCTTCCGGTGAGTGACGTCATCACGAAATTGCCTCGTGAAAATATTATTTTACATCGGAAGAATCGTCCAAACGCAAAAAAACCCAAACGAATCGAAACGCGTGGTTGTGACGTTTTTTTTTTAAAATGGCCGACGTCGCGAAACACGACAGGATGTGAAAAAATTGAGCCAAATTTGAGTCGGCTCACCGATCTTGCGCAGCTTTGAAGATAAAGCCGAGAAAAGGTATTAGCAAAGTTCCAGAAATCGAGACGGAAATATTTAATCACGAAGGGTCGCTATGGCCACCTCTGAGGACACAAATGCTCGCTAATGTCGAAAAGTCCCCAACTTTATTTTTAAATATTCCACCTATCTCGAACGTGACCGTATGTATTATGTACTAAGTTACTCTTATGGGGTTGAAACACCGCGATTATCCAAAAATCAATGTTTCTCAGGGGGTTACGTAAATTTTGAAATATTGAAAATGTATTTTTCCAAAAGAAATTTACGTTATACCGTAACATTAATTCGATACGACTAATGTCTAATGACTCAGCGAAAAATTATCGTTTTCTGCATTTGTCTCGATTTATTTTACAAGGCGATCAATTTTCCTGATTACTATTAAGAAATAACTGAATTTGTTAATTTCGTACAAAGCTGGAAGATACCAATTTTCAAATGTTCCGGATAAAAATTTTCCAAAGTATCGAACGAACTTTCTGCTTTGATTTGCTTTTGAACATTGATCGAAATGATTATTTTTTGTACAAAAAAAGAAATGAATGGGAAAGCTTTCCTTTTGGGTTTGTAAATCGTTTCGCGCAACCCCTTAAGACACGTATGGAATTTTGGCGGAGCTTCCGAGTTTGCTCCCCTAATTCGGGGAAAAGTGAGTAAGTTTTGGTGTCTTTCTTGGTCCGGGGTGGCGGGTGCCTCGCGGCGGTACACGCAGAATGCAGGGGGTTGCGTGAGGGTGGGAAAAGGGGGTTGATTCCGCACGAAGTAGACTCGCGGCCCCGTTGCACAAGCGAGCGATGCAAAGTCGGTGCGAGCTAGTGTAAACGAAGGGAAACGAGATACATATGCTTATAACCCATATATATTATATAGAACAAAGTTATACTACAGTTTGAAAACAAGCTTTTGCTTTAGCTTCAGCTAGCTCCGCCCTCCTCGGCAATAGGAGTGCACCGAGCTTTCGTTGTCTTCTGGTCGGCCGTCCAATATCAAGCGTTGCTTGGCGCAGCCTCCAGGCTGGACCAATCATGATGCCAATAGAAAAAGTCCTCTCTCTCTCTCTCTGTCCCTGCCTCACCGTCCTCCCTCCCGTTCACTCTTGCACAAGCAACTAAAATCCAAATTTCCGTCGTACAAATATACCTCGGTATTATTTTTAATATTCAACGAAAAAACAAACTTTGTTTTTTCATTGTTACGAAATCACAATTCCAAAAAAAAAAAAATAAACGAGAATATCTATTTTATTATCGTTAAATTGTGTGATTCCCGATAGAATCTTTTTTCCAAAAACCAAACCGTTAAAAAGATTTTTTTCTCGTAACTCACAATTAATCATTATTTTCAATAATCGAATGAATTTTTTACCATTTTTTTTTTTTTTTATTACCACGAAACTACAATACTAAAAATTGGAACTTCTTTTTCAAAAATACAATACGTTTGTTTTTTTTTTATCGAAATCCCATATAAAAGACGAATTAGGAATTATTTTTCGTGGTGGAAAAAATGCGATTCTTCGTTTTGTTGTATCATAATGACGTCACGATTACAAAAAAGATCGAAGCCTTGTTTGCGGCGAACCCAATGTCTAGACTTCGCGTTCAATAACTTACTTATGTTCCAGGGTAGATTTTCTCTACTGCTCCTGTTTTTTTTTTTTTTTTTTTTTTGTAGCGGTTATCACATACACGTGGCTACCACGTGTATACGTGTACTCGCGGAGTGTTGGGAACACACGTGGAACACGCGAGGATCGTCGCTCACTAGAGAAAAAAAAAGGTGCACGCGTGGCGTATTGGCCCATGGGTGAAGTGACTGTAGGCCAGCCAGATGTTGCGATATCTCACGATATCTCTTCGGTACAGTGGAAAACCATACGTTCTCTCCATTCGAGCCACCATGCAAAAACACGACACGGAACGTCGCTTTTCATCCTCTCTGTCTTCCTATGCGGTTTTCATGACACCGTTGGTTCATAGTATTCATGCGAGTTTGGCCATCATGAAGAGCATTCCACTTTGGAATGGACATCCGGTTGTTCCTTATTTTTTAAAAACATTTATTTCTATTCATTCTTTCGTTCCGAGATCTCAATGTCATAAAAAAAAAGGAAAATTAATATTCAATACAATAATTATATATAAAATTATATAACAAAAATATATAATAATAAAATAATAAATAAATATTGCACCGTTAAAATTTAATCATTTCAGCTCCAGTAGTGAATAAGAGAACAAAGACGAATTTATAGTTATTTTTCGTGGTGGAAAAAATGCGATTTTTCGTTTTGTTGTATCATAATGACGTCACGATTACAAAAAAGATCGAAGCCTTGTTTGCGGCGGACCCAATGTCTAGACTTCGCGTTCAATAACTTACTTATGTTCCAGAGTAGATTTTCTAGACCCTTTTTATTCAATGGATGTATTTTATTGTTTTTCGTTTTTGCTTTTTTGGGAATTATTGAAAGAACGATTATTTACGATATGAAATGATCTTGGAGTGGGAAGAGAAAACTCGGAATACACAGACGTACCTACGTGTTTGTAAGTAGTTAAAGTCCGTAGATAGGAAGCTCTTTCCAAGCTTGTCGGATCGGCGACCTCTACGTGGGATTGAAAGACAAAGGCTCGAGCCTCAGGGTACTGTCGGTGTCAGATATACGTGTCCACACAAATATGGGTTATCATCTATCGTACAATAGGAAACGTCGCATCGAATACCTTTGATCACCCATTATTAAGAGAACAATAACAAAACATAAGAGCGGAATCGCCCGGAGGTACATCAGCTGTGGTTGGCAACCACTCCGGGCGAGCACTGATTTATTCTCAGAGGATGCAGGTATCGTACACGATTGAAAAATGGTAATGCGATGTGCCTGCTTTCTCCCTAGAGCTTCATTCAAATCGAAACAAATTTTCTCTTTCGCTCGACACGCCAAAGAGATTTTCGGGAAATTGAGTGGGAGGATTCCGAGGAATATTTTATTGTCCCATTCCTCATCTTCGTTTCATACTCGATCCTTCCATTCTCGATGAAAAACATTTTTATAAAAGTTTTAACACTATCGTTTAGTTTCGTGCAATAAAGATAAAAATAATAATTATTCTTTTTTAATATTCCGCCTTTGTAAAATAATAATTTTACAAAGCTTTGGTAAACATTTTCGTAAAAGTTTAAACACTATCATTTAGTTTCGTGCAATAACTATGAATATAATAATTTAGTAAAAAAAAAAAAAGAAAATATTCTACCTTAGTAAAATAATAATACGCGAGGACACCTTTTTTACCTTCTCATCGAAGCATGAATAAAAAACGTGATTCAGGGAAATATTACTTACATTTCTTCGGAATAAAATGTAATTATTTTCTGATTTTTGAAAATTTCATCAAAATTTCCCCGATGCTAAAATGTTAACTAAATAAAAATAACAAAAAAATAATATTCTATTCCAGACAAAAGTAAGTATACCTCTTGGATCCACCATTGATTTTTTCCAAGTGGCAACCTCTGCTAAAAATTCTCAAAAAAAAAACACTGTATAAAATCTGCATTATTAATTCTATAATTCGAATTAGCGATTCCTTCAGTAATTGCACTATTCATTCGCGTCCTGGGCTGCGCAGGTGCGCGAGTTAATTGAGGCCAACGGAAAATCCTTTCGTTGTCATTAGCCTGTAGCGTTATAATTGTCAACCCTGCTCCCCTCCCCCCCCCCCGCCCCTTCCTCCGCGCCGTTCAGAATCTACCTCGAAAAATGCCTGAAAAATTGACGCCCCGAAGAATTTCGAACTGGAATTTAGTCGCAGACTTGCGGGCTTGGTATACTCGTGTACTTCAAAGCGTTACAACCGAAGTAAAAATGTATCTTGTAAAACTGTCACGTATCTCGATACGGCCCTTTTCGTCCAAGCGTGCCATCCCTTTTTGGCTTACCGGCCGAGGCTGTGTAATAATGCATGCGAACCTCATAATTCTGTCCTCTCGCGTTTCTCGACGCATACACGGATGGCGAACAGACAGACGGACACGCATACGAGCCCACAGAAGGGAACAAATTTTGCCGGGGTTTGCGGATCGCTTGTTCGTTTGCCAGTCACTGCCGCGCGCTCCAGCGTACAAAATTTATTCGCTCTCGAATCTCCCATAAAGTAGCATAAAATTATCGAACGCGTGTATCCAGTGTGCGTATGCGCGCGCGCGTCGCTGCGCCCTTGTGTTAACTTTTGCTCGAAGGGTGCATCGGCGTCCGGTACTTCGATGCGCATACCACAATGGTACGTGCCACGGGCCATGATCGCGTTACGTACTCATCGATGAATCTCTTCTCGCTAATCACTGATTTTTTGTTGTTTTTTTTTCACTCCACACCCCTTTCGTCCCTCAATCTTGACACTCTTCGAGCTCCCTTTTCTTTTTGCCGAAATTTGGGCAATTCGCGTTGAGTGATTTCCCATGAAAAACGGAGGAAGGATTTAATGAATATTTAATAAAGTATATAAATATTTGATGGATTTTATTAGTTGGATAATTAATTAATACTTTTTTCTATCGTAAATGAAAATTTGATTCAATAAATTTTTTTTTTTTTGCTAAGGAAAATTTAAGCTCGCGGGATTACTGAAGAAAAAAGAAACTCGTTATAAATGAAAATTGGTTTATTCGAGAGCCTCCAACAATCTTCCGAAGGATCTTTGAAGCCGACGTCCCTTGTACTCGGATTTTTTTGTCAGCCAGTGGTTCTGAAAAAAGAAAATGAGTTTTTTGTCTCTTAAAATGGATAGTAGTTACGGGGTCCTCGAAATACGCAAAGTTTGCAAACTTTTATGTTCGAACATTCGGATCGAGGATAAGAAGAGCCCTCGTATGCTAGGACAAGTTCTTTAAACAATAAAGTCGACGAGCGTCCCCGTGAAACATGAAAAAATGCTTAGGGCTGCGGGCAGTTCGATCAATTCCGAAATGGGATTCGCGTAAAGATGTTTTTCATGTATTTCCTCATAACCGGTCCACTCGCCGCCATATTCGCAGCGTCGAGTATTGACGAAAGTAATACCGTAAAATCGTGAACATCGTACAAATCCCCGAGACCATGAATTTAACGTTACGAGACGTGCCAGCGACGTGAATAAGAGTATCCACCGATTTTTACGGCTGGGAAAAATTTATTTCCACCGAGCGCTCGTTACGTCTTCTTCCTTCATCTGGTGGCTGGTAACATCGAGATTCACGAGTGAACACCGAGCGATGACCGTGGGAATCGGACGTGTGCGCGAATATAAGCTTTCGCACATTCGCGGGGTGACCGGGTCCGAACGTTTGTTTGGAACGTATATTTTTTACTATTTCAAACAAATAAACCATTTATCGATTAAAAATACGACACATATCAATTCCGTTTCGAAATATTTCGCTCCGTCAGGATTCCTTTTCAGAAGTATTCCAAGGTCACGTAAAATCGTTGAAAAAAACGTACTTTAAACCCAATGGGCCCAAAGCCAGTTGGGCCTGACGGCACCTTTTGCTCCAGCATTGGCTGATCCAATGCTGCAAAAAGCCATCAAATGACGACGGACCGGTCATTTTTCGACTTTAGCAAAAATCTTTTATCAGGTGGATCCGTAAATTGAATATTAAGGGTCAAAAGACTCCGGAGTCTAATGGCGTTCGTAGCGGATTCGATCAGATCCCTAGTGAGAGGCGTAGAAAATCGAGCGGCAGGTTTGGCGAATGTAAAGGTCGTGCAAATCTATCGAGTATAATTCAGAGTCTCTATCTCGGATGGTCCGCGCTGAATAGTAATAAACGAGGAAACAGGCATGAAAGCGATGGGGTTGGTTCGAGGGGTCGGGTTGTTTCGACGCGGTGAGAAACGAGATTCGTCAAGCGAAAATGCGCAGCGGTGGAAATCCCCGGCACCATCCACCAGTCAAACGAACAAAGGTGCTCCGTATGGAAGGGGAGGAGAGGAGAGGAGGATTCGAGAGACGTATACCAGTGGAGGAGGAATTTGAAATTCGGTGACAAAAACTCAAAGGCTTGTCCCATCCATCAGAGCATCCTGAATGAAGAGAGCGAGTTTTACCGGACAAAGAAAGAATTATTATTTTACCGGATTGAGGACACGGATATCGCGAGAGGGTGAAAAAGGGGCGAGAGAGAGGGGCCAGGGGTTTGTCTAGTATCCAAGCTTTATCTCTCTTCTTCTCTTCCCCTCTCGGATTTCCCATCGACCATCCCCTTCCCCAATCATGAATGGAATCGTTCGCTGGATCGGTGGGCTTCGGGATATCTCGTCAGCAACGAGCTATAAATTCGTTTCTCAACGTTTTGTCGCTCGAACGTACAGCCCCCAATTATTCGTCTACTTTTGACAGTCGGGCTGTAGAAACACCGCTAACGTATTTTCATACCGAGTTTCTTCATCTTCTCGCTCTTCGATGTCAACAAATCCAATTGGATTCTTACGACGATTTCTAATTGCGTTCCGTTTGGAACCAGGTCCATTGGAGACAGTTTCGAAAACGAAGAGCCGATAGAAAGAGAACGTACTTTAGAAACAACGACGAAACGCAAAAAAATTATCGATAATTGAAACGCTCGAATACCCGATAACCCACCAGGGCTGATACAAGAAAAAAAGAGAATGGTAGAAAAAGTGCATCGAAGTAAATAATGGACGTAGAAAAAGTGGAGAAGGAAATATGAATTATGGATGTACGGTGATGGATCTTCGAGGGCAGAAACCGAAGCGGTTCGTCTCAAGAAACAAGATCATGTGGATTGGAAGTTTAACGGAAGTTGTGTCCTTAACGATATACCGATGCCTACGATAGCGTATATCGTACACAAGAAAAAAAAAAAAGTAGGAGCGGTGCGATACCGAGGTAATCTCGTAAAATGTGGATGCCATATTTTCGAATAAATATTACCAGCCATCGTCGTCTGATATTGCATCGGACTGCCCTCTCGACTATTTAACTATTTAAGACGAGCGAAATATTCCGAAGACGAGCGACGGTATGGAAGCAAAGATGAGCTCACGTGGAATATTTCGTACGTTTCGGTGGCTGCAAGGAATACCTGAACAATCTTTACAAAAAGTTGACCGCAAGAATAAAAAAAAAAAAAAAAAAACAAGTTTTGCAATCCGCGCGTGACCGGGATGAACTTCGTTGGGGGATAATATTCGCAGATGCAGAAATCCGATGAATTTGATTATTTTTTTTGTCCGTCTATTCTTTAAAAATCTCAAAAAAAAAAAAAAAACAAGAAAAATGATGATGCTGTCGGAGGTTCAACGCAGGCCCTGTTCATTCGCAGTACCTCGAGAAACAAAGGAACCCCGTCGACTTCCGTTCTCGACGAGAAATACTTCGGACCTTTTTTTCCACCGATATCCAGCCAACGCTCTATTCTTCTCTGAAGGTGAGATCGCGAAGACTCTGTAAAGCTGGGAGGTTACCTCTACGAAGCGGAAGCTGTACACTTTTCTTCCTTCTTACTAACTATCCCAACGTCTTCTTTTTTTTTTTCTTTTTTTTTTGACTCCCCGATGGAGCTGCCCAAGGGGCGTTTTGAGACTGCGGAGATACGCGATAATATCCAAACTTCAGAGGCAGGATGTAGCTGAAGATCAGCGGGTCTTTTCCTCGAGCTCGTAAAAGAAGAAAGACCGAGGAATCTTTGGAATTCTCGAGACTCGAATCTCCCTGCCACATGGCGCAATGTCTGAGTTAACACGGCTGAGGAAGAAAATCGGTTTTCCGTCGATGCTCGAATGAAACGATATATATATATGAATCAGTCAACTTTAATTTATTTAAAAATAGAACAAAAAACAACAAATAAATAATTGAAAAAACAGGAAGAAGTGAAGACTCAAAGACGAAATAAATAAAATTGAAGAGGAGAGGGATGGAAGATCCGAGACGTTTGGGCAATCCCTTTTGAAGTTTCACCCTTCGTCCGCCATAATATTCGAAGCTTAGCTTTTGTTCTTCTCGTAAAAGTGTGAGTTATTAATTCACGAAGGGAAGCTCTCTGCTTTTTGCATGTTTTATTGATCGAAGCAAAAAAGGAGCCAACGAAGGACGAAAAATATTTTTCGAATGTCAAATTCTTTCTTACGTATGTTTTAAATATTCGCAAAGGCGTTCTCGACCCTCATCCACCTCTTTCCGGTTCACGAAGGACGACGAGTATTCTTTTGGTTTTTGTTTTTATGTATTTTATTTTATTTTTTTCTTTTTTATTCTTTCTTCACAAAGGTCTCGACAAGTTCCCAAAGAGTCAAGCGTCGTTGGGACTCTCATGGGGCATTTTCGTCGATGTCTCTCGAAATGCAGTTGTTTCCTTTGCCATCGACGTTCACCCTCTCGAGGATCTCACACTCGTACAGTTAAACTGCCATTCTCGTACGTTATAACTCGCAATATTCCGAATTCTTCTTCGCCAAAGGACGAAGGGAATTTGTCGAAGAAAAAAAAAATAAATCTGGAAGAATAAATCGAGAATTCTGAAAAAGCCGACATTTTTCTCGTAGAATCTCCGTTCCCTTTTCTCCCCCTGCCACATTTTCGTTATTCCGAAAGTACTCTCGGATTATAAATAAATAAAATACTCGAGTCCATTGGCACAGAAAGTTCGAAGGAAAACCTTGGAAATGTAAATTTTCTTCTCTCCCCTTTCATCATCCCCTCGTTCCGTTTGCCAAACGAGCCGTCCGAGAAAATATCCTTGAAATAATAAAAAATAAGATATTTGAATAAAAATTTGAAGTGCACTTCGAACGTAATATTTTCAACAATTAAAAGATGCAGAGAAACAAAAGATGGATTTCCGAATCATTTCAATTAAACAAAAATAATAATAAATTTTACGTTTCAACGTTTTACAAAAACGTGTAACGTTTAATTTTTAAAGAATCGATGTTTCAGCCCTCGATGAAAGCTCATAACCAAACTGACACTTGTTCATTTTTTCTTTTCCTTTTTTTTTAAATTTCTGTTCGCGCGAAGTAGAACAAACGTGGCTTTTGATTTTGGGTCTCTAGCGATAAAATCGTTAGTCCTGTAGGTGGGTATGGATGAAAATAGAGGGAAGGGAACCCACTAGAGAATGCTAGTCGAGAAAGTACTTACTGCAAGAATTTCAAAGCAAGCCCCCTGGGTGTAAACACTCGGGAATTTCTTGGCTTACACGCAGGCTCTTGCCGTAGGTGCGGTATTCGGGGTCCGATTACCTTCGGCAATTTCATCGGCGTTGCCTACTTTCAGCCCTTAATACCAGAGGGAAGTGTCGCACACCGAAGCAACGCTCTTTGATTCTCCACATCTGACTGGAAAGCCACCCTCGTCAACACTTGCCTTTTTCTCTCCTCTCTGAAGATTTTCTCTTCTCCCTTTGCCCTTTTCACCCTTGTCCAATCAGCTTATTAAGTAAGTACCCTTTCTCCAACGCCTCCTCTTTTTCCTCCCTCGTTCGTACTTATCTTCATTGTCTCGCTCTCGTGCCAATTTTATTGTATCTTTCTCGCTCTCCACCCCTCGAGTCTCACCGTCCCTTGTTCCCTTTTCCATAATGGAAACGTTTCCTCGTGGGTGTTACATTTCTGCTATCAACTACTGAGCATCTTTCCATGCATGCGTACATTTGCCTGGCTCATTGTTCGCGAAACGGTCTCACTTTGTCAACTACACGGGAGGAAGATTCAACAGCCTCGTTTCTCACGATACTTTCCACTTGTTGGAGATACGCGAACCAGAAAGTCAAATCACAGGGGAGGCCAACGCGTTACCCCTCTCCACTGACTACCATAACTTTGTGAAACTTGGATTCTTTCGAATTCTATCCAAGATGCATCGTCCTCAATGACTTTTACTATTTTAATAAAAACTTGAACAATCGTATTGACATTCGAACAATTCGTGGCTTTCATTTTCAGTAAAAATATAGAATATTTCTTCAGAGTTTTGCATTAAAATGAACAAAATTCAAACACGAGTGTAAAAAATAATAAATTTTAATGAAAGAATCGAAACTTTATTGACGAGGGAACGATCGAGCTATCGATAAGAAAAACGATCATGATTGCTACCGTTGTAAACTCTTCTCCGGCCAATTCCGTTCGAACTCCGGATAAAAGAAGGGACATCAGGGGTGAAGGAGAAAGAAAAGTATTTCGCAGAGAAGCGAGGATGACAGTGGACCGTCCTCGTGGAACCCTTGGGGCATTGCAATCCTTCGTCCAAAGGAAATTCAAAAGTCACTGTTCGGAGTCACTCGGCTACGCGTTCATTGAATTGCTTGGCATAGCCTTGTCGACCCTTGTCAACCCGAAAGAATGAAACGTTTCGCCACCTTCTATAAATTACGGCAGAAACAGCGAGGAATTTTTATTTAAGTATGTTTTTCTAAGGATTCGAATTAATTCAAGTCCGATTCAACTGAGCGTTTATTTTAACGTCAGAGGGAACATATTTTAAAAGTTACGTTTTATGGAAATCCAATCGATGTAAGATCGTGAAAGTTTCCTCCACTCGAAATCCAGGTTGGCTGACATTAGAGAGTCGGCTAAAGGATAAAGGTAATTCCATCCTGTGTTTACCAGGGTCACGCGTTTCGAATGTTTCACGTGGCAAGCGACCACTTCAAGGCAACATTCCAGAAGGGAATATATTTCAGAGTGAAGAGCGAAAAGGTCTCGGCAAAGGGAAAGAGTCGTTTGAGCTTGGTAGAATCGGGGACTCGCTCGGAGAAGGAAAAACGAGAAGTTTCCAGAGGAAAGTTGGTTTCAGGCGTGGCTTGACGCAGCCACACGCGTGGTACCAAGCCGAAGGCCATTATACTTGACGCCCTTGGAAAGGCCTCGGACACGAAGGGTCCATTGAAAACTATGACTCAACCGTTTTGTCCGGTTGTAGGAGCTCGGGGGTCAACAAGAGCGCAATTTATCTCGGACGAGACATCAGCAGGCGCGCAGAGGACCAGCCGCATTGTTCGGCTCACAGAGGCCGATCGCCTACACGGAATACACGATACAAAAGACGCTCCTTCCAACCCGAGAAACTCCTTGAGGGATGAGGATCACCGGTGGCCTCCGAGTGGGGGATGAACCAAAGTGACCCAAATTAGGATTGAAAGTTCCTTTACGGAGACTCGTACCGCTCAAGGGAAAACGAAATAAACGAACTCGGGGCAGCACGGCTGACCGCTTTCTCTCATCCCTGTCTGTATCTATCTTTCATACAAACGCCGTGTGTTACATCTACCTGGCTTACTCTCCGGCTTCTTACTCGCTTTACTCAACCTACGACCTTCCACTTTTACGAGGAAAACCCCAGCTTTTATTATTTAGAAAAACCTCCCCGTAATACTCCAGCCGTGAACAATGCGCGCTAGATAACTCCATCATCCCGGCTATGTATCAGAGTCCCGGCAACTCGTGCCACTGGAAACATTCCCATGATTCCAAAGATTCGAAGTTCCGGACGTGAATTTGCGTAAACATTGTCGCCTCGGAGAAACGCTTCGTCCTCTCGCGAATTTCGTTACAAACGCGAACCAGCATTGGCCTTTGTAACAATTTCGTTGACGATTTTCAAACCTCGATGTGGAAATTTATTTCGGAGAAAAGTGAACCAGAAATGATCCACGATTATGGAAACTTACTTGGATCGAAATCAAAGCAAGTTTCCACAATCGTTGATCCCAAAAGAGTCTTCAATAATATCAGCCCTTCGAAATCTTCCGTTTCCCCTTTGCTCAAAGAAACGCTGTATAGACGAAAGCTTTTTGGGCTTTCAACGTTAAAAGATCTGCCACTCAAATTTTGATCTTTTTTTCCCAGCTGTATAACCTTTGAGAAATGATCGCGGGCGAGGCATTTTTTCACGGCATTTTAAAGTGAAAGAGCGCGATATAGTATTCAGACGTCACGATACAGGCAGCTCCTCAGAGAAATCTGGGAGTTCGGTGCGCTCTTTGGTTCGCCCTAGAATTCAAGTGGGAACCGGAAGAAACTCGGATGAAACATGGTACGCGATAATACAGTTCTAAATCAAACTAGGATTCACGAGGAGACGGCCCGAAAAAAGAAACGTTCGAGAGTATCGTATCGTTGCAGCCAAACCAGGTGCGACGAGCAACGGCGATACGTGTACCCCGGTGTGGTTTTGAACATATGTGGATGCAAAATACGCGGTGGCTTGCGCGAAATGTTAGTCAGATGTAAGAGACGACAGGGGACGATACACGATAATAATACGAGAGTCAAGGCCACGCGGCGCTCCTATTCATCATGGATCTCGTGAACTACGTATTGCGCAAAAACAACGACAAGTTTTCCGCACAAAAATGACCTGAAAACAAGAGCAACCTAAAAACGTACAATAAAAAGTAAAGATCAAATTTAAACAAAAACAATTACGATAGATTACCAATGATTGAATAAAAGTATTTATTATTAAAAAGTATTTTCCATTTTTTCACATTTATTTATTACGATGTATTTAAACAAATACAATTATTATACGGAGTCAATTATACATTTCTTTCATAACCCAAACAAACCCAAACAAAACGAAGTTTGTCGAAACAATTAAGGGTGATTGAACGTTGGGTCGAAATATCGAAACGAAATTTCAAAAAAATTGCTGTTTCTCTGGTCGAGGAGGAGGTACGCGTCGGTAATAGTGAGAAAGTGAGAAAAGACAGGCCGGTGTTGGAAAAGGCTGGACCAGACGGTAAAAAAAAAAATGATAACGCGTCTTATTGGCCTGGCGCGATGGCGTAACGTCCGCGTAAGAGCAACGCATTGAACGAGCCGGCCATGTGGTCGGAAAATAGTAAAATAAAAAAACAAAAAAAAATAAATAAAAACCAGGAGGTTTCCCTTGGCAAAGGGAAAAGGATATAACGAGGGCAGCTTGTTCGAGCATCCTTGTCGTCTCGTATACAGGTGGGAGTATCGCTACGAGGGGCAAAAAACTGGAGCCATACGTCGGTGTGTCGTAAAGCTCGGAGGGCCTGAGTTCTGCCCGGGCTAGAAAACGTCTTTCCATCCTCCGATTCCACCGAGTCATTCTCTATCTCTCCTCGATTCTTCCCGGCAAAAGTATCTTCGCTTCTTTCCCAAAACCGTCTTACGACATTAAATGTACTTATATGAGATATTAGCCGGTGGGCATCCGGCAACGGTCTTCCATCCCAAAGTTATGAATCAAGATAATAGGACAATAAATATCTTACCGAGCTACGTAAGATCGTTTTCCTCGATGGTCCAAGGTACACCTCACGATTCCAGACCTCCCTTCTCGATCTCTCTTTCCTCTCAAGCTTTTCCTCTTATAACTCAAGTTTTATATCGCAATGTTGTCCTCTTTCGATAAAACCCAAAATGACCCTTCGCCAGGCCACTGATTAATTCTTTCGGCTTAATTACCGCGACGTTAATGTCTCCTCGAGAGAATTAATGTCGATTCTTTTTAACGTATTAGCTGAGTTAGGTACATTTTTTTTTTTCCAACGGAAGCTCCAGCGTCGCAGCTGGACGTTTCGATGAAAAAAATTGCATTGGAACATCCAACGGAAACGACCAAATGACGCAACGTTTGGCCTTCCAGGCAAGCATTTTTTTAAAACACTGCTGAATTTGAAAAAATATACGTTCAACCACTTATCGCTTGATTTATCGAAGTTTCCTAGCTTTACTATCCACGTGAATGAATAAATCATGCAGTTGAGAATTGTACTCGAGTAAAAAAAGAACGTTTCGTTGCTACGAAAGAAATTACGAAGGTGATACCATGCCGCGAGAGAGTGCGGTGGCAGCCTGTGACTAGAGCCAATTTATTCTTGCATCCATAGAGCATACCAATTGGCTGTGCGAATGCATTTGTCGGTACGTACACCTGCACGACTGACGACACGTACCACCTGCATTTAAAAACGTACAGGAGCTGGTTGCATCAACATTTCAGTACAAAGTGGAACAAACTTTCCTGGGCGTTTCTTCTATGCATGAAAAATGCTTCGTATCGCACTCCAGAGAATGTAACGCTATCTCATTGTCATTAGCCCGTGATAACGTCTTCACGGTAGATTGGATTGTTTCATGAAAAATGCAATGTCGCGCCGGCAAGGATATTTTGGTAACTCTTCGAAAGAAAATAAATTCCAAAGCAACAAAAAAAAAAAAAACACAAAAAAATGATTGATATTACGGACCCTGAAGAAATGGACAATTGCACCAACTTTCTAAAGACTCCTGTAACGGCTGCTTCGATGAACCTCGCAAATCCTAATATTGGCTCCTTCGCTTAATCATAGCGATCCAACGATTAATCCAATATTGTTAACGAACCTAATACGGCGGTGCCAATAGCCACACTTGCAAATTCCAAAAATAGCTTTCGCACGTTTATTCACAGTGAAACAGGAAACACGAAAAAAAAAGAGGGATGGAGAGATTGCTCCGGGGCTGAGTCGCGAGATGGCGCTTTCTCGAATTACATTTGCAAAAGCCACTGTAGAAAACTACACTGGCTTTGTAGTAGGTGAATAAAAAAAGGAAACGAAAAACAAAACCGTGAGGGAAGCAACGCACATGCAAAGTGAGCATAGCGAAAGAAAAATGCTACGGGATGGAAGTACGAGGGTATGTGTGAGAAACAGTGAGAGAGAGAGAGGTTGGCCCGAGCTGGGTCTGAAACTTCACTGTTTAATATATAAATATGGCAGGTAACCAAAGGGAAATGGGCCAAGGGATGTTAACAGTGAGGTTAGAACCGTGCGTGTGCATTAACTGTTAACAACTCCGATATATATAAACTTATTTTCGCCCTGGCATAAAGTATAAAGTGCTACGTTGTTGCGGTAGAGAAGGTAGGTATAACGTTGAAACGAGAGAGGAGGACGGAGAGGTAGACGGAGCAACGTAGGAACGAAGCGAAAAAAAGACGGAAAGTGGCGAAGAGCTGGAAAGAGGATGAGGAGGAGTTGAGGAGAGAGGTAGAGAGAGAGAGAGAGAGAGAGAGAGAAAATAGTCAAGGAAAAGAAACGAAGAGAGAATACAAAGGCGTCCCAGAGCTGCCGACGTTGCTACCAGACAACTGGGAAGGCAAACAGCCTGAACTAACTATTAAAAGTTGCAAATTGCTGCGGACCCGCTGCGGGTCCGTCCCGGGTACCGATCGTCGTCGTCGTCGTCGTCGTCGTCGTCGTCGTTCCTGTCGTCGTGGTCGTTGTCATCTTCGCCTGTTTGGTTCCACCTTCTCTCTACTTCCGTCCTACTTCGAAATTCTACGTGTCTATGACCCACGTTGGGCTTTTATCGTCCTCTTCACCGTCCGAAGAAACTCAAGATACTCATTCTTCGAAACTCGTATCTGGACATCTTGAGGATCGTCCCTGAATGTCCGGAAAAAGATTTGAGTGATCGAGGAAAGTCCTGGGGGATTTATAAATGATTATGATATTTTTTTTTTTTCGAATACATCCACCCACGTCAAGAGATCTGGACGATTATTCATTGAAATGATTTATTGCATCGGTGCTTCTAGGGATCAAAGTGGAAACTCACCGGGGGTGAAATGACCATGAGGGAAGCTCCATTTTTTTTTCTACCAGGAAATAAATAACAAGCCTATGGTCCTGTCATCAAAAGAGGGACCGACGAGGGCTGGAGGAAAAAGGGAATTAATTACTCGAGAACGAAGAATTAAGATCGAAATAGACATTGCCATTGGAAGATGCTTTTCAGTTATCGCAACGTTGGTTTCTTCTTTATACTATGAAACCTTCCAACGACCCCTTCAAATTTCAAAGTTCACCAGAATTTCTCAGATTTATTTCCGGTGCCGTTCTAACTTCAATCCACAATCAGGTCCAACTCTGATTCATCATTGACACACCGTTGGACCAGACTTGAATCGAATTGAATTACATCTATTTTTTTTTTTTTTCTCGACGATCCTGTACTTAAGACACGTAAAGTTGATCTTTGGTGTACTTATTCTCCTTTTCTTCCAATCCTTCATCCCTCTCTCTATTCTATCTGGCGTTTTGGTTCAACATGAAAATTCGAGGTATTTTGTGCCCTCTCTCGATCTCTCGTTTTTATTAATATTGTTTTTTTTTTCGTGCGTAGGAACAAGGTTGGTTACGTTGGTTGGTTGTACGAGTTTTCAAGGGGTTACAGGCTGAGAGTATCCGGTCCAGTAACATTGAGTTTGGCATCGAACCACCGGATAGGGAGGGGCCAAATTGCGCGAGGACGGGACGAAAAATAAAATGAAATAAAAAATAACGATTCGATATGAGCCCCCCCTCCCTTTGTTCGGACAGCGTACGTGCGGTCGTTCTTTTTCAGGGATCCAATGGCCAAATTAACGCTTTTCACACCACTCTCGTCGAGGACGCCTAGCGTCAGGTAAAACAGCGAGGGGTTTGGGAGTGCGGTCGTGTGGTTGTGAAAACGCATGGTTTGGGAGGGTGACCGGATGGAGAGGTTGGACTCTCCGGCGTGTGTCGCCCGTGTCGTTGACACCTTTTTTCCATTAACTCCCTTCCTCGCGTTCGCAAAAACCGCAGTTTTCCTCCTTCGACCCACGCACTCGAACGCACGAGATTTCATTTCGTTCTTGGCAAAGCTTTTGTTATTATATACGTGACAGATATCCCCTTCCACTTCTCTTCACTTCCTTCTGCTACTTCGCGTCGATTTTATTCCCTTTGTTATTTCTTCTTTCCTTTATTCATGATCCATCGATTCGGCTACACTTCTCTGATGCTTCGTTCAAACCCAAACGGTCATTCGTAAAGCCGATTCCGATGTAATCGGATTTACGTTTTTTCAAAACTTTTGTTTTATAGATTTCATTCAAAATATGGACATTGTTGGTCAGTTTAATCCATTATATTCTATGTATATATTTACTTACGTAATAATTATATTGTTATTTAATATCATTTTTTATCGATTTTATATTTCGTGCAAAATAAAAATAAATGTAATATACAAAATTATTACATTTATTTTATTTTATTTTACACAGGAGTATTTATTGGTTTAATTATGTATAAGTTGTATCTGAATAATCAAGTGACATCTGATAAAAGCTACAGACAAAATTCACCGAGGTGTGTAAACTTTTCACATCCCAAAAACGTCAAGTTTTCCGAAAATATTCAAAAGCCAGTTGAACATTGTTTTTTTCCGATAAAACGCGTGGCTAAACAATTATTGAAACGAAAGTTTAAGGGGCCACTGTGCAGCCTCTAAAAAATTGAATGGAAATGAAAAAGCCGAATGAAATAACGTTTCGATAGGATTCGTTCGGTTTGGACGTGATACTCACGAACTCGTCGTAAGACTCGGCAGCGTTTCTCCGGAGAATCTTCGAACGTTTTATTTTATTTTATTTTTGTATTTTTTTATTTTTATTTTTTTTTTCGTTCCCAAAGCTCTCAACTTCCGCATTCATATTATTGGAACTGGGTCTGCATTTGGAAATTGGACGAACACCTCGAAACAGCCAGCATCGGCGCCCTCTCGAGTCCTACACCCTCCTCCACCATCCGAAATTCCGAGCTACCCCTTCGGATGACTTTCTCCTATCTATCGTGAATATCTTGAGAAACGCGAGTGCGCGAAGAGGAGCTACGGGATAAAAGCGCGACAGTGTGCTCCATAGACTTATATACGAGTCGCAGGCAAATGGTGGAGAGCGAAAATTGGACCGGAATGCACAAAGAGGTTGGTTTACGGAGCCGCTTAAACCGGAGACCCAAGAACGGAAGGGAGGACGATGCGATCGCGAGAAAAGAGAAGAAAACGTTGGAAGCTCATATGAGAGGGAAGCTGGGGGAGAGAGGATATTCGTTTCGTTGATCCTCCCTATTTCAGCGTTTTCCGAACGTTCTCAGAGGACGAATTGAGCCATGTGGGGAATGAACGTTTTTTTTTTTTTTCTCTTCTTTCGATCGCTGTTGAGTCGTAAATTTAAATTGCAACGAAACAGAACCGTTGGTTAAAAGAATTTATTACTGAACGATTAAATAATAATAATAAAAAATGTCTCGTTCTTTTTGCCATTTATATCCGACGGTAAACGAAAATAATGCGCACACTTGACCCAAAGCAACGATAAGAAAAGCTGCGTAGACGCTACATTCATCAGAAGTTTCTCATCCTTGTGACGTCTTCGTCCCTCGTTTCCCCGTACTTCGAGCCAACACCCTCACGTTCGTAACATTCTTTAATGAGTTTTTCCCAACTCTGATTTTCCGACCGTTCTACCGCGGAGAGGGAGGGAGAAAAAAAAGCGTTAAATACCCACGAACACGGATTTATCAAAAAGCCAGGATTGGAAACGTCGGAGTGGGCCAAAAAAAAAAAAAGAAAACAAAAAAAAACAAAAAACGAAACGTCGGTGCACGATGGCCAACAGGTTTCCGCGTCGAGTGCACAGCAGGAAAATCGCAGCCAGTCCTGACACCGAAAAAGCTTCGCAAGCGTAAAAGGATCGAAAAGTGAAGTCCAAGTGCAAAGGATATTCCGCGTCCAGTTGGTGCTGTAAAAATCTTTGCTCGATACGAAAAGACGTTCCATTTGTTAATACGACGTTTGGCATTTTCCTGGTCCCAATAGCGATAAGCAAATATTAACATGTATAATTAATTAGTACAATATCGAGTAATCCAACTGAATTTTATTTCCAATGCCAATACATCGACCCAATAGAAATGCCAACACGAATGTCTCCGGACAAAGATTGGACAGTTGTTGAAGAAATTCCAAGCCGAGCAATCATAAAAGCTTCAAAGTGAAAAGAGTGACGAGGCACTTTCCATAGGAAGACCACCGGACATTGAAGGTCTCGTGGATTCAGGGCGTGACGTGTCCATGCGCACGCCGGGATGGACAGAACGCGATGGGCTAGAAAAAAAATCCAAAAATATACGTAGAAAGGTAACGGAGAGCAAAAGTAGGTGTAGCTAAAGAAAGACACATACACCGGTACGTCATGGCGTAGTCCGTTTCAGAGAGGAGATGGAAAAAGATGGAAAGTCCGGCTTTACGTTCCGACCTGGAGGCAAGGTTTCTTAAGCGCCTTACCGCATCTACGATCGAGTCCATCACGTCGAGCTCACGGATCGAACGTCGCATCTTTCCACTTGTCTCTTTCTCTCTATCCGTCTTCGTTCTCTTTCCTCTCGAAGATTTCCAGGCCCTCCCCCTTTACGCCATACAAATTTTTCGCCTCGCTCGCTCTCGGGCTGATTCCTCTTCTCGAAGCTCCACGCGAGAACCAACATCCTGGATAAGATAAGCTCCCTTATTATTTTCTCCGGTGGTCCACCAAAAATCTTTCGAACCCAGTGAAACGTTGGGTTTTTGGAGGAACCGAGGAGAACCCCCTAGTCCGACGTGACAGTTGATGGCGATTCTTGTACTCCTGAGTTTTACGTACTCTACAGCACCTGCTTTTCCATTTGTTTCAGGAGATGAAAGTCAACTGGGCGACGTCGCCGGGTAACCAGCCAAAACAAGACACCAGCAGTGAGTAACCAGTCCAATGTATTCGAGCTCTTTTTTTTTTTCGTCAACCCAAATTTTTCCGTCTTCTATTCTGTCTTCATCCTACCTGATATCCAGGCATTCGTGTAAGTTGCTCAAAATTACAAACGCCAAAGAAATAATCCCTTAAATATTACCAGCGAAAGAGGCATAACGATCGTCCAACCGTTCTGCTGGTAATCCTACCTCTGAATTCTCTTTTCCTGACCTACGACCCAGCCATACGTGTACGAAGAAAAAGCCGAATGTAAGCCTAGCTTAAAAAAAAAAAAAAAAAAAACAAAAAACAAAAACGAAGCGAAAAAAGCCAAGTACAGCATAAACAATGACGACACCGTGGAGATCCAGGAAAAAATATTGACCAATTGAATCCCTGGTGTCTTTGTGCTTTTCTGGGCTTTCGCGGATCTCTTTCTAAAGCGGCTCCACAAGCGATCCCGCTTTCTCTGTCCGATGCTCCCGTAATTCGCCACGCCACTCCATTCTCCTCCGGTTAGTCGAGGCTCTCTTGCACCGCCTTTGGTGTACCGGAGAAACAGACGAGTTCCTCCGATTTAGAAGCAGTTAGGGATTCTCTTCGGGCACCGACCACTCGACCATAATACACTCTGTGTATATTTCGCGTTGTATATCCAACACTGCCCTAAGGATTATGTACAATATGCATGGGGCGTTCCGTGCGCTATGGACCTTTCGTTGCTCCTTTCATCTTTTTTTTCCCCTTTATATATCCGTTCACTTTAGAAAAAGTACTAGTTTTTGTATTCACTTTCGTGATGCTCGCGTCATTAAAAATTCATAACTAAATTGTCAGTTATCAATCTTAGAGCACACCATTTTTTTCTTTTCGTAATATAATTAATATTTACATTGAATATTATCATTGAAACAACAATGATTAATTATTAAAATTATTAAAATCTGAAACTGACAAATAATATCAATATTTATATATAAATTTGATTAATAAGGAATATTAAATAATAATAATAAAAATAATAATGATTCAGAATAGTATTATTATTATTATTATTTAAATATTATATTACATATATTATAATTCCTAATATTTCATGTATTAAATATTATAATGTATTACATTATTATTATTATTACTAACGCTCCCATAATAATAACAATAATAATAATAATTCAGAATATTATTATCATTATTATTTAAATATTATTTTATATATAATATAATTTTCAATATTTCATGAATTAAATATTATAATGTATTATATTATTATTATTATTATTATTATTACTAACACTCCCATGATAATAATAATAATAATAATAATAATATTAATATAAAATCGAAATATAATATTTCTTTTAGATATTTGTACGAAATTATAAAATGGCGGTTTAAAGTCTAAGTGAATTGAAAGGGTCCGTAGATGCGAAGACTCTTTTCCAGCCTCGAAGTATAAGCTTCTTGGTCTTCCCGTTTCGTTCCCTTTCTGTTTGGAGCGAAGGAGGGAATGTCTCTTCGCATACGCGTATCCGGTTACGTAGAGAGCCGGAGTACGAATGCAGCCTCCGCGATAGATATACCCTCCCTGGCGTGCCGTTTCTCGAGTTTCCGGCCTCGTCTACGCGAGTGTATCGAGAGATGCTCGAGAAACGGCCCGTCCCAACGACCTTACTCGCTACTCTCACTTCCTTCTTTCTCCCCCTCCTCGCGTTTTATTTTACTTATATATTTCGTGCGCATCCCCTTAAACCCTATCGCGAATGTCGTTTGCATAAGAGTCCTACATTTTATGCCTAGATACTTTCACAATAAATATATAAAACGAGACGCGTATGTAACGGGTGTCCGAAAAATAAATTGCCTTTTTTTAAATTGAAAGTAGTAAACGAATCATCATTTTTTTTGTTTTTTTATAATACACGATTTGAAAATAGCTTCCACGTCGAACGTCGAGGAAATTCATTTTAATCGTTAAATTCCCAATTTTATTAAATATTTAATAAAATATATATTTAAATTAAATTAATTTTCGAACGTGCGAACGTTTATTTCATTTGAGGATATTTTTATTTGCAACAACGGAAGATTTTCCAGTTTAATGTTACATACTTTCGATTATTAGGAATAATATTAGAAATTCTCGAATAGAAATTCTCACTTTCTTTCTTACGAATCCCCTGAATTTTTCTTTCTTGTATCGAGCTTACCTCCGTTGACTTTTTAAATGAATAATAATTAAGGGGTTGATCCGAGAATCATACACGCTTGTATCAATCGACTCAGAATTTTAACTCCCTTCGTTTCACGGATGTTATTCCGTTGTCGGACACCCTGTATACTTATTTCACTCTGTAAACTCTGATTTTACTTTTAGTCGCTGTAAAATTGGACGTTCTTCTCTATCATTTAAATAACTTAATAATCCAACAAAACTTTGGTTCTTCGTTTTTGCTGTCCCATTCGAGTAATATTCATGGTTTCCCATTGATTAAATAAATAAATTTAAAAAAATTCTCGTTAATTCACGTCATTTCGTTTTCGCATCGGAACGAGTTTATTTTTCGTTCCCATATTTTCGCTAATGAATGGAGGCATATTTTTGTATTGTCCATATCCGTAATTAAAAGCTCCGGTGCATGGATTCACCGAATGCATCGATAACACTTTTACGTGTAAATAATACCCGGTAACAAGCGCCATATCGTAATTGCAAATATCCCCTTGTGCGTCATACATAATGTCGATTGCATTATTTTCAACACCGTATTTCCAACGATACCGGTTTTAAAATCGAGTTCTCTTTTGAGCCCGAAATTTGAGAATCGTTTGATACCATATTTGGATGATCGCGAGTGCATATCGACCGTTCCAAAATTTACGGTATTCGAGCACTCCGAATGTTTAAACTATGAATTGACACGATCGTTCTTCCGCATTTGTCGAGCTTTCGTGACGCGAATTACCCTCGGGTTCGATCAATAATGTCTAATTTTCCAAATATGAAAAAAAAACAACAACAAAAAAATCTCGTCAATCCGCGATTCATCCGAGGAAATATAGTTGAAAATCCATCCAATGCTCATTAAAATCCAACACGAATTATCGTGTATCAAAAAAAAAAAAAATGAAAAAAAAAATCGTTTCGACGATTTTGTACGTTGTTTTCGTCAGTAGATTAATGCGCGTTTCCTGATTCGAACGGAGAGGCAGCGACGGTTGAATTCCACCGTAAAATACTAGCCCCGGTAGCTTCGAGGTTCAGAAATACGATGGGAATCAAATATTGGATACTGTTCGTTATTTCCAGCTCGCGCGTCAGACCAATGGAAAAATGCAATTGTAGAGCGTTTGCGTGGAATTTTCGAAACGATAATGAAAAAAAAAAAAAAACAAAAAAACAAAAAAAAAAAACGAAAAAAAGGAAAGAAGGTGCGAGAGCAGAGTGGCAGGGGAGTAACGTACATCTGTGGAGGTTTAACAAATTAAATATCGATTTTCCATCACTCGCTCGTATACCCTGTGTATCGCTCCGTTAAAATATGAGGTCGAAATTCAATGCTGGAAAGTTCCACCTTCACCGTTGAGGGAAAGGGGCAGGGAGGGTAGAGTTGATTTTCAGGAGGCTTGAGAAAAAGCGACCAAGGTTTTAAAGTGTGGGGAAATTCGGTACGAGATCGTGGCAATATTTAACTCAGTCAAAAAAATTTCTCTTTTTACGAACTTGTAAAACCGTGACGGGCACATGGGACCTTCCGCTTCATTCTTTTTCCGTTTTCTCTCTCTTCGTCTCTTTCGCTTGCACTCGTTCTTGGTGGATCTTTTTCCATCTACAATGAAAGAGAACGCTGTCAGTGCTGTCTCTCTCTTGAAGCCTCCCTCCCCCCCCCCCCCCTCCACCACCTCCTCCTGCCCCTATCAGCACGATCCCTGCGCCATGGGTTTCGACGACTCAGCTGGATGCTGCATTCGGTCCAGTTACGAGAACTCCCAACCTTGCGGTCGTTCTCTACCGAATGCAAAACTGAAACGTATCTTCCCTATTCTACGAGTATCCTCGGTACCGCGCTTGCTCAGGGAACAAAAAAGGAAATACTCTTTTTACCCTATTCATGACACCCTCCTGTTATTCCGGGGAAGACTGACTCGCTATGGACGTGTTCCACGTGTATAAACGAGGAGATGCACTTTTTAGCCACTCTTGCCAACAGCGAAGATCCTGCAGAAAATGAATTGTGTATTTTACGGACACGAGTTTCTTTTTACTGGAATAAACGAAGTTTATGATAATTAATATTTTTTTTCACAGGTGTATAATCAATTCGTTTGGTTATAAAAATTGTTAAATAATTAATAATAATACATCAATATACGTTTGTAAACTATTTTATTTAAGAATTATTAATAATTGTCTCGTATTAAGATTTTTATTCTCGTCAGTGGCAAAAAAGATCGAAATTTTTTATCGACTTTTAACGATATTCAATTTTTTCAATTTAAAGGAATTAAAATTGAATTAATTAATAACCTTTTAATAATTGAATTAATTAAATACCTTTTAATAAACGAGTAAATTTAAATTTCGTAAAATTTTTGCTAATTAATGAAGTTAAAAAAAATATTATTAAAACACTGTTAACTGAAGAATGAACGAATTCGCGAACATTTTCGCGGCTCTTAGTTTAAGACGGAAAGAACGAGTCTAAAATTGTCGTTTCATTTTTATTTTTTTATTTTCGTTTTTTTTTTTTTTTTCTGACAAAGTCCTTCTTCGTATTTCTTGCTATGCACAAACGAGACTGTGCTCGGTCTGTCGCTTACGCACAAACATGGAACGTTAAGATCCATCGTAAAGAAATTTCGAGACGGGAGAGACAAGTCCTGTAGAAAAGTTTGCCTCGCGTACATTCATCGTTTTTTATACGTGTACGTAGGACTCGCATACACGCGAATGTGTACGGATAAATACAGCGCGAAACTTGTTTATCCCTCACAGAAGCAGAGCAGTTTAACTTTTTTCGAGAGACGCGCTCGGTCTTGAAAAAAAATATTATACAGTGGAGAAAGAGGGAGAGAGAGAGGGAGAGAAGGTCTGGAAAAGTAGTGCATGAACAGAGGCAGCTCGCAGTAAACTCTAGAAAGATGCACCTGCGTGCATTGTTTTCTCTTTTCCCTTCCCCACCCACATTCGTCTACTATCTTAATACGTCCTCTGGTAAGCTCCCCGTTTCCTCGTTTTATCTTAAAAAATAAACTTTTACCTTTTTCTTCGTCGCTGTCATCTTTAAGCTGAAGATAAGCCGAATCGTCACCATTTACGTACCTGTCAACCGGCAAATTCCCGAACAAATGTAACACGTATTTTATTCATTTATTTTTTTTTTTCAAATTGAATCGACCCCCGGAATTTTTTCAAAATATATCGATCGTGATATTTGAATCAATAGCGAAATATATTTCTAGGAATT
This sequence comes from Ophioninae sp. A BG-2022a, assembly GCA_030523105.1. Lineage (NCBI taxonomy): Eukaryota > Metazoa > Arthropoda > Insecta > Hymenoptera > Ichneumonidae > Ophioninae sp. A BG-2022a. Next base: position 10,027 of record JAPYZI010001104.1, on the reverse strand, counting down.
TTCAAAATCCAAACATCAATTTAATAACGAATTATACAGAGCCTTTCAAGTCGAAAAAATGAAAACTGAAGATTTTTTGTACTCCGAGAAGAGAAGTTTATTTCTTAATTTTAAATAATATTAGTGATCCTCAGTGTTCTGTTGAAAATATGAATAAATCGTAAATATTTAAACATTATTTCGAGCGCTCTTCGCTGATAAAATAATCAACCGAAAATTGAAGCACTCGTTTCATTCCGTAATAAATCATAATTAATGCAAAAGACATTGACGTCACTGGGTAACGAAAAAAAAAAAAAAAAAAAACACACACAACGTCAATATCCATGCATTAATTTAACGGTGAATAATGGAGGACCGTTGGAGCATCAAACAAATTAGGGTGTTCCGTATAGGCGTTTTAAAGTCATACATGTATAATAGTGTATGGAATTGGGTATACGGGAACAAGCCAAATCAGGCGGAGTTTCGTCGACCGGGGGCTCCGTTTCGTGAAGCGACTAATCGGGCATCGCGTTCCCTTCATTAGTAATTGCATACGCGGATAATCGCGCAAGTGCCATCAGAGATATTCACCGGGAGCTTTTCGAGGCACAAAGGCCTTCATTTGGCCATTCCGTTTGGAGGATTTCAGCGGGAGCGTGGATCACTTCAGTGGCAAATGTACGCGTGCTCGGGCTGGATAACCAGAGACTCCACGTATAACCTGATGCACTTCCAACGCTTTCCCATCTTTTCCCCCTGTTTGCCCCATCGTCACGTGCACTTCCTCGTTTTCGTAATACGCGGAATGATGCATAAGTCACTCGACCCACCTGCCTTTCTCCCGTTCCTCGTTTCACCCTCGAAACACACCCCCCGCAGGGAGAAAACCCTTTCATCCAAGGGCGAATTTCATCACACCCGGTTTTACGCTCCCTCTCACGAAGAGGTAATCCAAGAAGGTGAAACTAAAATCCTAGAGTCAAATTATCTCCTGAAAGGTCGGATTTTTTCATTTCCCCAATGAATTTTACATGTTTTTCTTTTTTCAAATATTTATGCGCGAAGGCTTGGGGGAGGAAAACTACGAAAAATTGTAATCATTCGTCGTGACGTTTTCATACTTGAAATCCGATTTTCTTTTTCGTCTATTTTTATTCCTCGTTTAAAAGTTTTAATTGAATATTACGGTAGCGAGTGTTTAATGAGAATAATTAGAGACAGCGAAATAGTTTTTACAAGTCAAAAAGTGGATAATGTTGGATAACGTCTTATAGAATTTTGTGTAATTTTTCTTCATCCATGATTATTTCAAAAATCGACTTAATCTCAAACGTGGAAAATTCTGGTCTAGAATTGGATCCTATACGACTCAAAAAACATAGAAAACGAAAATTATAAACCAAAACGATAAATATTTAACTCGATATAAATTAGTAATTCAAACGAGAGACTTGGATGACAAAGGTTTTATCCCTTTGGGACGTGCAATCCTGAAAACTCGGTTAAATTAGCATCGAGCCCAAAAAGTTGAAACGAAGGACAAGAATGGTCGAGGAAAAGGTGGGATGTAAAAAAAAAGGGAAGAGCCACATTTCCGTCGTAGTTTTCCGGGTCCAACATTGGGATATCTATAGAAGGGAATCGGGGCCGGGTGCTCGAATTATTATCCCGTATCGAGAGGAGAAAATCGCTTCCGCCGAGAGATCCCAGGGTTTCGTATACGAGTATAAGCCATTCGTGAAGCCGCAGGTTCGACGAGTCCTTCCAGACTCTATATCGGATAGTTCAGTAGGTACGGTATAACCAAAGTCTGGCCTAGTAGCGACAAGAGCTGCTGGGATTTCGGTTCGTCGGTTGGTCCCCTCACCCGTTCCGGGGTCTCTATCACCGCGAACCTCTTTCAAGACCGAATTTACGACGATCGTTTGAAGTAACGACACACGGCTGGGCACACTTTCGCTCCTTCGCCACAATAGACGAGCTACCGGCCGATTCAGAGGGGTTGAATCGTTCATCCCTAAAATGGATTAAAAAGGGTTCCGGGAGACTGAAGAACCACCTCAATGTTGCACCGCTTTTTCTTCATCGTTTGACGGTAGTTCCTTTGTAAATGGTAGCTTGATGAAATAGGGTTTGATCATTGCGGTCGTTCATAATCGAGCCTTGTCTTTTGTGAAACGATAATCCTGATTTTTATCAAGTAATCCATCATTGCGAGCTGGCATTTCTGATTGTTCATTTTTTGAAGGATGAATAAAGACTTTGACACACTTTTTTCGTATTGTCCTGTGAGAGTACTTAAAAACATAACTTTCGTGGTCTATTTGGATAAAGAACATTGCGACTGGACCGTTGTAAGGTTCTTACTCGACAAAGTTAACGGATCGATGGAAAGTTGGATGACTTTCGCGAACCGGATCAAGAAATGATACCATCCAAGAGTCGCGAAGCAACAGTGGAACTTCTCGGAGATGGCATTAAGCCCTGCTTCCTCTTTGCCTCGACCGCAGTATGTGCTTTTGTGTGTCCGGACTGAATCTCTTCGGCTATAGATAGGTATATAGCTGAAGAGATTCTAGTCGATATGTATATACATATCGCGAGGGTTCCAAAGGTCCCCCCCTCTCCAAAATGCATCCTCTGTCCCATCTCGTCGTAATGGCGCTGATCACGATGCGGTCAGAGCTGCCGATGGCGTTTGCGGGGATCCCGAGGAATCGGTAAACCACGGAGGACATATAGGCAAGCCCATTGGTAGGGGTAAGACGCGGGAATGGACCAACGCATCTGCCAACAGCGCGTCAGTTTCAAATCGCTTGCGTAGTTCTACGGCCTGATCATGCACGATCAGTATCTTTAATGAAGCAAACGTGAGTCGCGGTGAACTTCAAGCGAAACCTGGGACGTTCACCGGGTGTATTCCGATCGATCGTGAAAAATGGCATTTGAAAAAATTCATTTGGCAATTTTTAAAAATTGCAAAATTATTGGCAATTTTTTAAAAATTGCTAAATGATTGGCAATTTTTTAAAAATTAGCATAGATGTACTATACTTTTCGAGAAATAGTATTTGAATTTAACACTTCATTCCATTTTTGAAGGACCTCTTATTTATTCTACGGTTATTAAATGAGTAATTATTAAGGGATAGTTGGATTCATTATTTTTTAAGTAGAGCAGGTGAAATAATTAATTTTTAAGTAACCGTCGTAGTTTAATTAATAATTATTCAATTGTAAGTGTAGTGTTTTTACATGTTAATTAATTACACATTTATATAGTTGACAACCTTATCGATTTTGGAACCTTAACGTATCCTAAACACGATTGACCGTGATTATTATCACGACATTTTCCACAAACTGAATTCTCGGAGATATTAACTAACCTTTGCACTGGCCCGTCGCGCCGAGCTTTTTGCAAAAAGCTTCTCGGAGTGCACGAATGGTTTTGTTTTTTTGTTTTTTTTTTTTTTTTTTTCTTTTTCTAGTGGATTTGTTTTCGTTCGCCCTTTGTTTCCGTTCGTTACATGAAAAAGCTTGATGCACCTGGTGATGGCTGCTTTTACGCATTTAGCCTGGCTTGATAACTTTTCGCGAGGCAGATACAACCTGTGCCTGGATGCATTTTTGTCGACACTTTGTGGAGCATTCATCCTGTATTTTTTTGTTCTTTTTTTTTCGAAACGTGGAATACGTTAGCGCGAAGGCTTTTCAGGGATGAAAAAAAACTGGCTTCTAGGAGATCGTACGAGGTGTGCGTGATAATTCATGTAGCGTGAATACGAGCAGGCCCTTCACAAGTACTTTCAGCAAATGTCATAAAACGGGAAACAAAACGTTACAACAAAGCTTCATAATTATTCTTGGATCCACAGTTTCATTTTTAACCAAGAATGAACTCCTCCTCGTTTTCCCTGCTTTTTATTTATCTCCTTTCCACTCCCTTCTATTTTCCATTTTCTTAAGTACAAAGCTAGATTTACGGGATACGAAAATAAAAAATCAAAAAACCAAACTTTTGAATGGAACTGTCAAGTAAAAACAAAAAAACTTGATCAATTATCAATCAATCGCGATTTTCAAAAGTAATTCAACCTCCTCCCTCCAAATATGGAGAATTTCTTCGATTGGTAAAGAAATTTGATTTTTAATTTGGAAAAAACGAAACACAACGACGCGTAGAAAATGGGCCGTACCTTTCGCGACGATCCTTTGTTCGTTCCTCCTTTGTTTCCACTCCAACGAGTAATGTACAGCGAAAATAAAAATTCGTTCGACGATGTATACTCGACTTGTGTCAACTCATCTCTCCTTTTTTTCCATTCTGTACCTTCCAACGAGCGCCAAAAGGTGTAACTCACCGAACAACGGGTATACGTGCGAATCGCATTTGTATACAAATGCCAGTATGTGTGTGTGTCTGTTTGTGTGGAAAACTCGAATAGACAGGGTTGTCACTCAAGCCGATACAAACGGTAGTGACAACTGCAACGAGCGAAGAGCGTACGAGTCTCCACGAGGATGGATGTATGAAGGAAATGCGCTATAAAAAACGCGAGTTTATGACAACTGTAAAGATTAGATCGGCAAGTGTTGGCGGCCTCGTGTGAACGAGCGAGGGATTTCAACAGTTCGTAGACCTCTCGACAACCTCCAACATCCTCGAAATAAGAACAGCTAGAATCCATCAGCTGCAATTGCATTAAAATTACGGGATGAACCTCATTCTTCAGGTATTAGCTAATTTATCAATGAATCATCATCTATAAACATTAATTTTTCGCTTTCATTAATAATTTACGTCTCGACGTATGCCAATTGGATTAAAGATGATGCCGATTTGGGTCGCGTTTATAAATACTAATCAATATCGTTAAAATTTCTCAAATTATTTACGTACCTTTTTTCTTAAAAAATAAAGAAACTGTCATTCCCCAAATATCCAAGAATTTGAAGTATTTTTTTGAATATTCGTCCGAAAATACTTTAAACATTGAATTTGGGTATTCCTCAACAATCCTCGAGGCAAACCTCTTTCCGGAACGAATCAGCCTGCAAGGGACCCTCCGAGTGGTGAAACATGACAGTTTCACCGTGCTCGAAAAACAAAAAAAGATAAACAAACTACCCTTCACGAGCGTGACTCGGTTCCAGTCATCATCGTTTCAGGTTACCCGCAACGGCCCGTCTGTCCGCCAGGTTGGCTGCCGTTTTTATTTTTTCTGAAAAAAAAAAAAGAAAGAAAGAAACAAAAAAGCATAAAAAATTCACTGTTCGCATAGCGAGGCGCATTTGCATCGTACCGCAACGTCCCTCGGGGCATCTGGAAAGTAAATGCACCGGGGCACGTGTGTATACATATATGGATAGTCGGTACGTTGCATCGTGGTGATTGGGAAAACCAAAAAGCACCTCCGGCGAAGTCGTTGGTCGACCTGGCAGAATGGCTCTTTTCTCCTGAAGCGATAATACAAAAAGGCTTTTTCTCTTTGTCCCACTCTGGACCAGCATCGATACAGAAGGGGTGCATCCGATCCAACGATGCATCCAATGGGACTCCAGAGACACCGGGTCTCTACACTCCGTACACACTTTTCCCCCGTCGATGCAAAGATCCGTCCAAAACGTGAAAAAGAAAAAAAGGAAAAAAAAAACGAAAAAAAACCAAAAATAACCGTATTCGTAGAGTTTTGAGTGCGCAAGCACGGTCGCTGGAATCACTCGTTTCGTCTCGTTAAAACGAACGATCCGGGGCGCGAAGATGAGAACGGCCGTACGAGTTTCGTTTTCCAAGATCAGAAAGTTTCGTATCACTCAAGCCTAGCAAAAGCCAGAGAAAGAGAGAGGGAGACAGAGACAGAGAGAGAGAGAGAGAGAATGCCTTAAATGAGGAGATTTTATCGGGATCCGTTTCGTCCGAGATACTCGTTAAATTAAACGATTCTTCGAGCTCGATTTCTCCTCGCCTCAAGTACTACTTTACGCACTCGGCTAAGCTGAATTCGAGAGACTTCTCCCTCAGCCTCCTCCCATTGGGCCATCCTTGGCCCTTCCTTACCGCGATCTCTGGTACATGCACACGTACGTGGAGGCTTTCCTTTCTCAATGTAGTAAAACGAAATTGCGCGTTTAGCGAGATTTGTATCCGAACGTTAACCACCGCGTAGTCTGGAGTGAACCGGCTGAGGGAAACCGTTTCTACTATCCCAACAACAAAACGCTTCGTGGTTCTATTCAATTTGATAACATTTTCAAACCTGTCGTGATACTACGAGACTTTCCGAGTTCCCTGATTCTCCCTTTGCCCTTTTTTTTTTTTTTTTCTTCCACACGGTTTCCCTACTTTCGAGTCCAAGTTCCAACGATCTTTCAATTACGCTGGAAAGGAGTAGGTACCTACTCGTTGGATGAGACCAGTTTCCGTTATTCGTTGTAACGTAGATCCGCGTTTTCGATTGCGCCTGCGCACCGATTTACTCCCGATAAAGTATGGACCGAAACGAAAACCCAAAAAAACAAAAAAAAAAAAAACATTCAGCGGCCGGTTATTCGAAGCAAATATTCCATTCGTTTTAGGGATGAGCGGAAACGAGCGCGGGGAATCCTCCCCGCGTAAACCCCATTAGTGCGTTAGGTGCGACTCGAGGGACAACCCAGAAACGAAACGAATGGACCGTGCGTCGTTTCAGCGAGATCTCAAAAAAAAAAAAAAAAAAAAAAAACAAACACACACGCGCGGTATAACAAAAAAATAGATAAATAAAAAAAAAAATACAAAAAAAAAAAAAATCCATTAAAAATATCAACGAGAAAAAACTAACCACGCGTTACGCGCGTGATGCGGTAGCCGAATAAAAATACAAATAAATATTATGACGTCAAGAGGGAAACGGTAGCACAGGTCCTCTCGTTTCCGCTACGTATACTTGTCACCCGTAGAGAAAAAATAATAAATAAACGTATACACCCGCAATCACTGGACGGAAGGCATGTTCATATTTATTCATTATTCTAAAATTTGTTTTGTCAAGCCCCGGCAGGAGTACAGATTTCATAGCGGAAAGAGACCCGCGAGGGGGCGGTTGACAATAATTTTTTGTTATTTTAACGCGGTACGTACGAAACCTTCAATATCAAATCCCAAAGTGACTTTCATTTACTTTTTTTGCCCCCTGAATAGTTCTTCACTTTCCTCGGAGCCAAAATGAATAAAAAAGATTGAAGTATGAAGTACGCTTAATTTTCATCGAGATATTAACAAGATTCGATATTTATCAAAGAACCTCCAAATTTCAATATTTCAAGGGGACACTTTGAACAATACCGGTTACTCCGTTTACGCGTTTTGAGTACGTTCTCACGCGTTTGGAAAACAGAACAGCGCAAACCTACATTTTCCTTGGGAAGGTTGATATCCGGAAAGCTTTCGCGTCGTTTCCACGTGCCGCTCCTACCGAACCGAATCGTCTCCTTCTCCCCGTCTTCTCCGGTCTTTCAACCGTTTCCGGTGTACAAGCTCGGTTTATTAAATTCATTTATCATCGAGCCAAACAAAATCATAGGTGCGAGGTTGCCTCTAATCGGAGGCGTTAAAAATCGGTCGTGAAAATGACGACTAGGGAGGGGCTGGAGTACCGGATGGGAAAGATGATCCAACGGAAGGGCCGTCTCGTTCCAACTCCCTGTGAAAGATATCCGAATACGTATGCGCGTAGAATCGCTATTGCGAAACACAGGGTGATCAAAATCCACCCTCCTCAAACGAACGCCCAGCTTTGAAACATCCCCCAACGTATTCAACCCCGTATCCAACTAAATCCCTCACCCTTCGATGTTTCGCGTATACATCGGTGGATTTTTTACGTATGATATAACGTCCGAAGGTAACCGCTTTTCCCCATCAACCCGGAGGCTATAATGTACAATATAGCCGGCCATAGGAATCTGCCAGGTGAAACGACTGCCTTTACTGTCGCTCGCTCTTTCGATATGCGTTCGCGCCTGTACAGATATCGGTTGTAACCCCTCGTATTTGCTTGAATACTGAAAGAATATGGTTATGCAATATGAAAGAGGAATTAATGGTACGTGTTTGTAGAGGTGGAAAAAAGAAGGAATGTTTCGATATATTATATATATATATATGTATATATATGTGTATATATGTATATAAGTGGATTTTGTCATAAATATTTTCTTTTTCTTTTTTTTTTTTGGGTCACTTGTTATCGCTTCTCACATTTCTTACGGGTTCTTACACTTCAGCCAGACGAAACAGTATTTTTATGTTTCTGACATTTGGAAATATGTTTTTATGTTTCAGAATTATAAAAATGGTTTTGCGTTACAAATTTCTTACGTTTTCTTACATTTCGGACAGACGAAAAAGTATTTTTATATTTATGACGTTCGTAAATATCTTTTTACGTTTCAGAATTATGAAAATAGTACTCAGTCGCATATTTTTTTAATTTTCTTTCATTTCAGCCAGCCAAAAAAGTATTTTTATATTCCTGACGTTCGAAAATATCTTTATACGTTTACGATTTACGAAAATAATACTGCGTCGCATATTTTTTAAATTTTCTTACATTTCAGCCAGCCAAAAAAGTATTTTTCTATTCCTGACGTTCGAAAATATGTTTGAACGTTTCAGAATTATAAAAATAATACTGCGTCGTACATTTTTAATATTCGCTTACGTTTCGTCAAATCGAAAAAGAATGATTACATTTCTAACATTTAAATGATATTATTCTACGTTTCGAAATGATGAAAAAATCGTTATAAATTCCGCGATCCAGCGAAACGTTCCTACGTTTTAGACGTATAAAAATATCGACGAGTTTAATTAGGCGAGAACAGATGTATCGTTGGAGCTCGAGGGACGAGTCCCATTGTCAGAGTAGAGATCCACTTGGAAGATGGAGCACTCTGATGGGTGTGAGAAAGTTTGTACGCTGTATCCGGCAATGCAGAGACGACACGTTGAAGCGACACCTGGTAGTTACGTTTCCAGGCAGGCGCAAGGTTGAGAACGAGTGTGAAGAGGGCGCGAGAGAAGAAGAAGAAGAAGAAGAGAGAGAGAGAGAGAGATGGAATAAGAGGTTAAGAGGCACAGGGCTAAACAGAAAGGGTTGGATTATTTGCAAAGCAAATGGAGCTTCTCAACGTTCCTCCTTCCGCGATAATTCCGTCCGTATGCATCCCTCTCGTGCCTCTTCCACTTTCGACACTCCAATATCGCGAAAAGTCGAGTCTCTCTCTTGGTTTAATGAATCGATGAAAATATTAATGATCCCGAATACTTAAAATCTGAAGAAATCTTTGCTATTCGTACCGGCGACTCGTCGTTCATCCAGGGATTTAAAATATTGAGGAAAAATTCGTCGTACGATTCACGGATATCCATTTTTCGCTATAAACACGTTATCTTGAAAGTGGTGAATTAAAAAAAATCATTTAAGGGAACGACGAACACGTTCCTAGCCACATCGAAATTTCGAAATCTAATTTCTTCTACACTATTCAACCGCTTCGAATGAAATTTATTGTGTCCCCTGAACACGAATATCCCTTTAATTTTCCCCAAAACCCAAATGTTCGAGGAAAAAACGTCGAAAAATTAATCTGGAGAAGGTTTTTCGCATTTTCCCAGTCTAATTTTGTAGTTTCGGTAAAAACTCGGGCATATTCATAATTAGCGGGAAATTTCCGATCAAATATACCCTTTTAATACTAAAAAAACGGAAAAAAAATTTTTTCGACCTCCCAGGCCCCTTTTGCCGGAATCTCAAAAATCACGAAATTTCAAAAGGTCGTAGGATGAGCTTCTCTTGTGCGATGGGGATACATTTGGGGAGTTTGGAAAAGGTTTTTGCCTAACTTAAATAATGGCGTTGGATTCGTATCGATATCTCTCATAGTTTTCCTGGAAATCCCACTTGAAAAATGGCTAAAAAAAACGCAAAGGGGTATGTATGGAAAAATTTGTAAAAATCGATGGTCCAACTTTGAAATTCTGCCAAAAATCGAAAAA